>DWHP01007854.1:0-10781 GCA_018247895.1 Parnassius honrathi
ATTATAAATGATATATAATTTTTTACCTTTACAAAAAACGTCAATCTTAAATTTATGATTTCGATTAAATTTTAAATAGTACTTATTTTCTTACCTTCCCTTCTTAAAATAAACGTTGTTAATCATTTGTAATTTCCTGTATCTTAAAGGCTTGTGACATACATTAACCGCTCATGGACAAACATCCAGATACGGAATAATTATTTGCAAACTTCAAACTCGCAGGGAAATATTTGTTTCATGCGAGCTTGAACGCGCGATCCACAGCGCTGCCAAGTACTATGTCACTGCTCATCTGAGCCATTATCACTCGCTTTTTCCTTATCAGTCTACAAACAGTTCCCTTTTGGAGATGGCCATAAAAATTACTGGTTCGCCCACTTTCAATTATTTATTCATTGCAGGCTATCAATAGGCCGCTTCTGTACACAGGTCTCTTCCACATACTTCCGCATATCGAAATTCCTGTTCTACACCACTTAAGGTTTTATTAGATTTCTTTATATGGTTTGCCCTGTGGCGGCAGCGTAAGAATCCAGCACCCCATTTCGTTCCTTGGGTTGCAACTATGGGAAATGCCAAAAAAATCTTATGGCTTCCAAAAGATAGCTGTATACCATTTCGTTTTTACCAGACTAACGTAATAGAGCCACGCTGTAGCTATATTATGGTTGCACGAAAGGATCGGCTCGAACAGGGCAGGACCACGCTCTCACAGAATACCAGCGTAAAATAGCAGCTTGATGCTGCCGTGTTTCGTACGATGAGTACAGAGAACCGGAGACCCGTTTTACTGGAATCGAGGCATTCCATCTCAGTCCTCAGGGGTGACTACGCATCTGCATTTTGATTCTCAGTCGAGGTTAAATGTAGATGTCCATGAGTCACAGCATCCACTTAAAATCAGATGGACTGTGTGCTCGATTTTCACCCTAATTCTTTAAAAAAAGACATAAAATACACAGACCGGCGAGAGGTGCAGTGTCAAAGGTGCGCGCCGCCTTGTACCGTGATTGGCAATCCGCATGCCTAGTGAGAGAGAGAGAGAGAGAGAGAGGGAGAGAGCTGTAGGAGAATAAGACAGCATATATTTTATATACTACAACGAAGATATTAAGAAATTTTATAAACACAAACAAATGAATTGAACACTTTTTTCAGTCAAGTTGCGTACAAAATATTCTCTTACCCGAGTGCCCGAACGGATTCAAGTAAAAGTTCCTAAACCAAACAACGAGGGCAAATTAAATTGATTCTTATTCATTTTAATTCATCTTAATTTCTTATAATATTATTTCCCCGTGCCGCACTCAAACGCTGTTTGAATGCGGCGCGGGGCCGCGGGTTTGAATCCCGCACGGAACGAATTGCTCCGGGTCTGATTAAATGATGCTCAGCATTTTAATCATTAAAACGTGGCTTTGAACAGACAGTTCATAATTTTATTTGATCCTCTATGGCCGACCACAAGTTGAGTCAAGGCCATTTTTTTTTTCAGAGTCTTTAACTTCACCTGGTTTAGGAGTACGCTTTTCTGTTCATTAGCGATTTGCTTCGCATGTCTTTTCAATCGAAATCCAGCTATCGTTTCGGGTACCTTACATGTTTTTGAAAAAAATAACCGACGCATTCTTTGCGTGGTTTAGTTGTCGAATAATAACGAAACAGGACGTTCAAATTCCTTTGCTAAAACAAATTTACTAGTTTTCATTTTCAACTCTAATCTATACTATCTGGCATCATAAACATCAACAACCCATAAACAGCTGACGGCATATTTAAAAGCATGTGTGTCGTATAAGTATATAAAAATATGAACTAAAATAATATGATTTGATAATGACGCGATATTTTTAGACAAAAATTGCGAGCAATCAAATGCCATTATCTGCTTGCACGTGGAACTTTTCTATTAGCCTTGAGGTTTACCAATTGATGAAAGGAGAAATTATTAAATTCACTGTTTGCTTCGACGTTTTTCAGATTCCATGCGAATGTTTTCAATACGTATCATACGTTGATTAAATACGAAATAGATGAAAGCAATACGAAACACTAAAATGCAATATGAGAGTCAAAAACTTTTTCGAGCAAAATATTTCTGCAGAGTGTTATGAACGTATTGATTTTTATAGAAGGAACCTGAAGACGCTTATTATTATTACTATTAATTGAAAAATATAAATTGTAAGGATTTTGTCATTTTTAATCTTTCCTTTTTTTAAAAGGTCATGTGGGAACTGAGATTTTTTTATAGTACACCGGATAGTAAGTGACTACAGCCTCCCATGAACAACTGCAACACCAATGAAATTGCAGGTGTGTTGCCGGCCTTTTAGAAAGGAGTAAGCTCTTTTATTGAAGGTGTCTAAGTCGTATCGATCCGGAAAAATCGCCGATGGTAAACGATTTCACAAAAAGTTTGTATGAGGAAGAAAACTCCTATTAAAATGCACAGTGGTAGACCACCAAGCACCCCGATGGTATGGATGGTATTGTGAGTTTTGATGCGATGTACATTCGTGAAATCTGGCGGCTGGAATTAATCCGAAAAATTCAACATCCCTTCGCAGTGCTTGTGAATCGAGCCGATCGGAAAAAATCGGTTGCCAACAATTCGAGCTGCTTTGCGCTGGATGCGACCAAGTGGAAGAAGCTGGTGCTGGGGTGTCCCGACCCAGGGATGGAAACAGTATGCGAGGTCAAACATGCGCTTTGTACCGGCTTGAAATAATGTGCTGCTCTGCTGAATACGCCAAGCTTTTTAGAAGCCAGTTTGGCCTTCTCTTCCGAGTGACCACGAAATTGCACATCATTCGATATATCGACGTCGTGGATATCGATGCTAGCTGAGGCGGCAGTGCCCTTAACGTGAGGAGATACCATAAAGGAGTTCTTTTTAGCGGTAAACCTGCTGACTTGTATGTTGAGTGAAATTTTCACCCCCACCCCCCACAGAATATGCGGGGCAGCCTGAGCACCCGCCGCGCGCTCAGGAGAAGTGGAGTAGCTGAGTTGTGGATGCTCAGCGAGGGATTCTTGACATGTTTGATGTCTCATCTTTCTTTAGAGATAGAATTTTAATAATTATTTTGAATAATACATTAATTAAAAATCTCCTTCCTTTCTTTACATTATTTTTTCAAAAAAAAAATTACGTGAATAAGCACGTCAGAGATTGACGAATTAACATTATTTATTATTTAACATTCATATACTGAACCGCCGCGTCGTATTAACTATAATATATCGTACAAGTAGTGGAAAAAAAAAACTAATTCGATGGTATTTACGGACGCACATTTTGATTTACCAAAACTTTTATACTTTGTATTTATTTCTCCCACTTTTTACACAGTTACATTTCTTTCATAAATTGTTTAATAATTTTAACAAATTAACAAGGTTTGATTTATTAACGGAAATCAAAAATATTTAGAAAAATACATTTTATAAATAAACGTGAAAAAATCTCCCTATTTTGTAATTAACAAAAATACTTTATATATGCAGATTAACTTTGTTACAGAACGCGTTGAAATCTAATCAACACATTTCGTCCCTTTTTAAAGTAAAATATTTTGTCATTTGAAAAAAAATTACGTTACCATGCAATATAACATGCTGACGTAATTGAATCTAGAAGGGTGTTTCTGGCTAATTTATTAACATTTCTTATTTCGATTCAACTTTCTAGCCCTGAATATCAACCATAAAATATAACAATTCATTGTAAGTTAATTTGGTCTTGTCTACGGCTCTGGCTTAAGTTCTTCTTTTATTTCTTTTTTAATTTATTTATGTACACATTTTGTTGAGCCGTGGTAGGTCAGAGCTTAACACTTGCTGTAAATTTCATAGTACGTGAGAAACCCGGGTTCGATCCCCGCCGGCACCAATGAAATTGTTAATTGCATTATTAGTGCCGATTTACCACGTGCTCGGCGATGTTGGAAAACATCGCGAGGAAACTTGCATATCTAAGAAAAAAATCGAGGGCATGTGAAGTCCGCCAACACGCATTGGGGCAACGTAGCGGAAGCTTGATTGCCCTAAAACCCTCTCAAAGGTGAGAGGAGACCTATGCCCTACAAGATATATAGGCTATAAATTAACTTTTTTTACTTTTATGCATTTTGTCTATATATGTCGGTTTATTTTTAGTATATTACAAAATATAACAAATTAAAGAAGAAAGTATTCTCCAAAACAATTTTTTTCCTTTCTATCTATTGAAAAACACTTTCTTACTAGATAGCAGATCTTCATTTCTACTTAAGACTCTGGGTATGTATCACTCAGTGCAGTGTTCTGGTCTGAAGGGTAAACGGAACCAGTATAATGACAAGCCGTGAAGCATTCTTTTACGTGGTAGAGCCATGCTGCAACCATATTAGTAGTATAGTTGTAGTACGAATGGGTCGGCTCGACTGGGTAAGCAGCAGCGTGCGGGTATTTTAATAGCAGCTTAACGCTGCTGTATTTCGTATGGTAAGTGTAGAAAACTGGAGATTCTTTTTACTGGACGAGCCATTCCGTCTTAGTCCTCACGGGTGACAAAGCATCTGCATTTTGATTCGTAATCGAGGATAGATATAGATGTCTATGGGCCACAGCAACTACTTATCATTGGGTGGACTGTGTGCTCGTTTGTTACCCTTATCCTATAAAAAAATCCATCTTAGTCCTCTGAGGTGACAACTCATCTGTTGCTTTCTTCGTTTGATGTTTGTTTCAGGGGTTCACGGACTACAGTACCAAGCTACCATCAGGTGGATTGAACGTTCATTTGCCATTTCAGTTATATAAAAATATCTAACTTGTGAAAATATCTGTTACCAATTATCAGAAACTCATTGTATTAGAAATGAAAGGACTAAATACCTGTGTATTTTATACGGGACATTCCTATCCTCTACTTGTCAACACCAGTAACTAGCTATTTATGAAGATCAAATTATAAGAATAATATTATTTAGTTTATTATTTATTTATTAGGAGTATTTATATCTGGTATTAATACGAGTTTATAACGCTTTCTGTCAGATAACTACTTATTTTCAATGGCATTTATTGATGCTTCTGTTTATATATTTTTTATTTATAGAATAAGGGTGACCAACGAACACACAGTTCACCTGATGGTTAAGTGGATACTGCGACCCACAGACATCTACATTTAACCACGATTGTTAATCAAAATGCAGGTGCATTGCCACCCGTGAGGACTAAGATAGAATGCCTCATTTGAGCGCGTGATTTTCTCTAGTTGAGAGGAGTTATTGGTACTACAACTACAATATAGCTGTACCACGCATGACTCTACCACGTAAAAAAGTATGTAAATAAGATTATGTATAAATACCATCGAAACCAGAACTTAAGAAAATCTGATCTAAGTGAATAAAATTAGCTTTAAACTAAAAGGTATAACTACATATCTCTAGACCGCTCGAGCTATAATCCTATTTTAATACAGAATGCGGTGTTCCTTGATCATTTAATAAGGAAAATGCGAAAACCAATAATAACGTTACCTCGCCTTAACGCAATCAAGACAACTAGCATGGAAAAGAATTTGAAGTAGCAGTAGCTAGATATGCGTCGCTATCAACGCCGAAAATAATTTATTCGATTCGCAATGTAGTACGTGCGGGTATTTTAATGAGAGGCTGTTATCTTGAGTGACAATGGCTCATATCTTTTTATAGCGATCGTAAATTTTTAACGTAATAATTAAAAATTTATTTAGTATGCTTACATTTAATAATAAAAAGCTAGTTTTCTATTATAAGGTGAATTTCTGATCTTTATATTGAGCGTTGCTTGAACGTTGTTACAATACGTAAACGTATTAAAAGTACATTGCATCGTAAATATTATTTTTAGTTATTGTTAGCTAGCAGACGATGTTCTGCCGTCTCGGGTAGGCAACGTTGATATCCGATAGGTAACGCAGCGAGTTTCAGTCCGAACATTTTCAAAAATTTTAATATTAAAAATGTCAACGTTAAAATTTCAGTCTTTGTACTTCCCACTGCTCGGCAGAGAAAGCAGCCAGAAAATGTACGCCGCGCTACCCCAATCTGTGTTGGCGAACTTAACAAGTCTTCAAAATATTTTTTTTCTATATATCAGAGCATAGATTCATGCAGGTTTCCTCACGATGATTTCCTTCATCGCCAAGCGAATAGTAAATTAGCACTTAAAACTGCAATTTACATGTTTATTGGTACTGCAAAAATTACAGACAGCGCTTAGCCCTGAGCCAACACGGTGCTGAAAATTCTGTAATACCTGGGCTATCACGGAAAGTTTATATTGTAAATATAAAATTTATTAAGAACTAGTACCACTGCTGAACACTAAGCCTCCTCAAAAACAAATTTCATGCGCAAAAGCTCAAAAATAGGACGTGGTTTAGGTGACACAGGCAACACAACGAGATCTGAAAATTGGCAATTTGTATATTTCATAAAAAATAATTTAGGTTAAGGTCAGAACTTACGACGTATAAATTAAAGTGTGGCCGCTAAATCGCGCGGATTTTGTGTTTGGGTCCCGATTAAAATTGGAGGAAAAACAATAATATCTTTATACCGGAATGCATTATATAACATTTAGCTAGGCGATGATTATAATCTACTCTATCTCGGGTGCGAATATACCTGAAAATGATCTTCTATTTTATTTTATGCTATCATGATTGTCCCCGCATCTGTGATATTTTACTAAGTTTTCTTAGTTGTTTCGTTTCACGATCCGTCACATAAGAAAAGGATAGGTTTACAAACTTATCTCTGTACAGATTTAAAAACTTCATCATTAATTATAACCAAAAATATTTTGATTTTTTTTTCGAACAATGTCAAATACAAAACGATGTTCAACAGGTGCAGAATGATACGAGCCGGGAGAGTGGTCGTTGTTGCTGTTGCAGTTGTGCTGGTCTGCTGCAATGCTGATCCACACAGGGTAAGATGAGGTTTCTTTTTTTACATAATAGGATTGACAAGGGATCATACACTTCACCTGATGGTTAGTGGATGCTCACAGACATCTATACTTATCCTCGATTAAGAACCAAAACTCAGATGCGTTGTCAGCCGTTAGGACTAGGATGGAATGCTCGTATCCAGTAAAAACGGTCACCGGTTCTCTACACCCACCATACGAAACAACGTAAAATAGAAGGTTCAAGCTGCTATTTTACGCTAGTATTCTGTGACCGTATGTTGTCACAGAACACAAGCCGACCCATTCGTGCCACAACCATAACTGCTGTTATGGTTGTAGCACGACTACGAATACTCCTATAACAGCTTGAATTCATTTTTTACGAGAACTTTAAATGATTAAATTTTCAATGCTGGACACAAATTAAGTCGAATAGGGTTTTTTCCATAATCGCAACGCTTGACACCCATATTGGCAATGTAAAATGTTTTGACGGGTCGGCAATTAGACGAATAAGCTTTTGTCTGAGACGCTGTGGAGTCACAGATAGAAGTTCACACTCATCAAATATTTGACATAGCCAACAAATGATTGATCCAGTCTGGATGTTATTTCATGTGCAATTTATGTACGTAAAATGCCTACCAAACACATAGGACAAATCTCCATTACCCACCTTTCAGATACTCTATGTCACCAAGTCGGATATTTTACACCAGTTTTTTTTACACCCCAACTCGGGACCACTTGATCTGCGGTCCCGCTTTCGGCCACCAAACCAAGGAGTCATCCACTAACTTACTGCATACCTCATCTTCAATTATAAGCGTCACCCTGGACCCCGTTTACACCTTAATACTTTGTAAATCCTATTGAAAATGCTTTGTCATCTGTACAGAAAAAGTAACAGCGGTGACAAAATATTAATTTATTTTCCACCAATACCATTTCTAGAGATATTTGAACAGAGTGCCCTGTAGAGTGGAAATACATTAAGAACTTAAGCTTCCAATCAAAATGTTTGATCGTTGCGGACACAAAATGAATTTTTCAATAAATTTCTAATGAAATTTCAAAACAACATTTAAAAAATTAAGAGGCTTAAGTAAGCTTTTCTTATATTTAATGTTAATTATTGTTGTTTTGTCCTTAAAATATATTGTTGATTAAAACTACTTTTACGGATTATATCACGTTTAATTTTATTAATTTTATGTATGATTCGGGTGCTTTCCAGCACTCATGAGTCCCTCATGTGTGGATTGAGATTATATTAACGATCACCTATCCATCACAGCCTATAGAAGTCCACTGCTGAACATAGGCCTCCTTCATTTGGAAATAGTTGCGACGCTTGGCAAGCGGGCAGGCAAATGCAATTTTTAATTATTATGAATTGCTATCAAGAAGATGAGGCTACTCATCTCTTGGTTCAGTTTCCCTCTGTCGTCTCTTACCATACCTTCGGGATGATACGGGATAGTAGATATTTCTAAACTGCCAGTACACTTGAGTAACAGGTATTTTATAAAAAATAAGATTACTGAAGTGATATACCTATATCACTTTTTATGTTTGACTATTGGTTATAAAATAATAGTTTATAAGTGGAATTCTCCTTAAAATTAACGTATGAAGGGAATTCACACACTTTGTTTCCCATTTTCATTCTGTATATATTCTGTAATTCGAACTGTTGCCTAAATTATTTATGTAACCCGTACATACATATATACGCTTATTCAACATCCGAGGAGGATGTTTCGTAATAGCATTTTTTTTTTTTTTTTTTAGAATTTTGAGAGAGAGCATTTTACATTAATTTGCATACTAAAATGTTTATTAATTAAAATTATTATTAGATTCTAAGTAGATTTATATGGATTAGTGACCACGTTAAATTAACAAACATTAGTGACCGTTAACAGATTTAGCACAAATTACACAAACTTGGCCGATTGTTCGTTCAACCAAATACAATTTTGCAGTTCGCTAACCAGATTCATTCAACCAGATTTATTACGTCAGTTATTAAAAATATGATTAAGTAGTTTTAATACAAATGAACCTAATTCTCGCGGGTTTAAAAATTTTGACAGCTAATTTTACATTTCTGCCTTGTCGACAGCCAAGTACCTACAAAACACTTACTTATACTTAGTCCATTTTATTGTTTAAAAAATGTAAACTCAACGTTGACCCTAGAACGTCTCCTATGTTGTGGGCGATTTTCATACATAAATTGCACATGGACAAACATCAAGTTATTTGTAGACCCTACAATTTGTTCCATACCTGACTCAAACCCGCGGGTTCGCAGCGCTGCTGACTAATGTCAAGCCACTGCGAAATTAATTAACTCGTTAATTATTTGTTCGTTATAGAAGTCTTTCGAAGATATTAATACGAAATTTATCTGGAATACAGGTACAAGATGGGAGCGTAAGTGAACACAGCTCAGACCGCTACGATGCTAATGGTAAGAATTACATACATCAACTACAATATAAGCTCATTAGTACTACAATATATTTGCACATTGTGAATGCTCTTCAAGCACATGTCTGTTCATTCATGTTTATGAAACATTTCACATATTTTGACATAACTTTCTTATAATGTTATGTTTCTTTGTATTCGGCTAATACTCGTGTTTTCCTAAAATGACTCCCATATGCACCTTTATTTTAACACCTAGAATGTAATATTGAATTTTGTTAGTATTATGAAAACTGCACATACTTTTAAATTCATGTACAATTCATTGTCATATTTTGTGGTGATGGTAACGCACTTTTCACTTAATTTGTCTCCGCACGACGATAAATCACATGTTTTTGTGCACTGTACGTCCACTGCACATAGTACACGGTAAGTAACATTTCCATTTCAATTAATTAAATTGACTATTTATTCTTCTAATTTTCTTCATTGATGACACTTTTGTTACAGATTATAGACAAAGAGAATTACAAAATTTTTGGAGATTCCTCTGGCAAAAAGAACACAGAAATGGGGACAGAAACAATAACGGTATTGGTGGCAGCACATTGTTGGGGAGGAGCGCTAACAGTTTTAGTATGCCAACATCTCGGGGAAGTTATGAAAAAATTCCAGACGGAATAGGTGGATCTACTTTATTAGGCAGAGATGCTGAAGGAGAAAGTAACGTATACACCCGATTCGTAGATCCTCTTGGTGGCGGCAATTTTGTTCGTAACTTGGACTCTCTTGGTGGAGGAAATTTCGTTAGAAATCTTGATTCACTGGGCGGAGGCAACTTCATCAAAAGGAACTTAGATCAAATTGGGGGACCTAATCTTGTTAAAAGAAATTTAGACTCGTTAGGTGGTGGAAATTTCGTTCGAAATTTAGACCCTCTTGGTGGAGACAATTTTGTGCGATCCCTTGGCGATGAAAACTTTATTTAAAACTGTCTCTCTGCTAAATCTTAAAAAATGAACAGCGTACAGAATGTGATATAAATTTATTTAATAATCTGTGTTGGTGTATGTATGTTTTAAATTTTTAAAATAGATATCTTGCAAATAAGAAACCATCACCATTGTTTTATTTTACCTTTAAAATTTTCTATTTTCCTGATAGAATTTGATATTTATAACTAATGTAAAATAATTTAGAAAAACTATAACTAAAACAAACAGTGGTTTGAAAGAATCTACTACTGCTTTTATCTTACGAAGAATGAGGTAAGAAAAAAAGTGCTTTATTGCTTTCTTATACTTTACTATAAATATATTTATTTAAATCGCGCTGAACAGGTCACAAAACACGGAACCTGGACCCTCTGGGCGGAGATAACC
>DWHP01007855.1:0-10780 GCA_018247895.1 Parnassius honrathi
TGACGACCTGGTAAGACATGCAGGAAGTCGATGGATGCAGGTGGCTCAGGACCGTGCTTTGTGGCGTACCTTGGGGGTGGCCTATGTTCAGCAGTGGACTTGTAAAGGGCTGTAATGATGAATGATGATGATGAATGAATTTCAGAAACAGACGAATCACCTCTAACTCAAATGATAATTTATTTTGATCATTGTGATTATCTTACCAAACCTTTTACCTTGACTGAATTCAATTCAGCTGTTAACACTAGAAAGGACACTACTTTTGGTTTAGATTTTAAGCTTTAAAAAATATCAATACTGCATGTAGATAACTAGTTTTGAAAATATATAAAATGTTATGATTTCATTCACTTATTCCTAACGATTAGAAAGAAGATTGTTTGATACCCATTTTAAAGCCTGGAAAAAACCCCACATTGCAGAATCATACAGACCTACAGCATTTACATCTTGTATGTGAAAAATATTTGAGCAACTTATAAAATTTAGACTAGAATTTTGTCTCGAAAAAAATTATCTTTTACCATCAAATCAGTTTGGATTCAGACGCTGCAAGTCATCTTAAGAAAGTATTGCATTTTTTCATGTAGACATCTTTAAAGCTGTGGAAGATAATGAAGTATTAATTAGTATATTCCTTGACATTGTTGGTGCATTTAATAATGTTAATCTACAGGTGCTCGCCACAGATTTGAGGTCATTGTGAATTTCTGAAAAAATTATAAAATGGTTATTTAACTTTTTACGTGAAAGAAGTTTTTGCTAAAGTTAATAATAATAATACAATTATTGGTCCCAGGCTCAGTTATAAAGGAGTTTATCAAGAAGGAATATTAAGTTGCACCATAAATACTCACGCCTGTCACCCAGAGGGGTAGGCAGAGACTACAGACTTCCGTTTGGCACGATCTTGACACACCTCTCTCGCCTCCTTCACATCCATATACGTACGCATACATGCTCGTCGGTTAAGAGTACTCCTAATTTGGCCCGTTTTCAATAAATCGCCAATTTGGTCGATAAATTTTCGCCTAGGTCCCTTTCCGACTCTGCCATTCACTTCTGCTGTAAAATAAACATGTTTTTCAAAATAGTCTTGGTGGGAAACTATATCCCTTTGCCTTATTAAGGGTTAATGTATTTACTTTGATAAGATAACAAAAAAAGTGGATGTCATCAGGGGAAGAGTTCCAGAAAAATGTAGCCTTAACAGTAAAGGAGTTGTAGATAAAACCATTGAAGTGTAGTGGAACTGTAATCTTGTGATTAGATGAAGAACAAAGAACTCTTATTGTGGTTTAAGGTAGATATTGAAACTTTTTCTAATTATGTCCAATAATAAACTGAATTTATCATACCTGTTTGCTTTTTTGTACATGTGCTACCTTTTGGCATCATTTGTTTCATCACATTAGCATTAGAATCAATTCCTGAAAGGAAGCGATAGTTATGAATGTTATGGTATTAAACATAAACTCAATATTAAATAATAAATTTACAATGTATGCTTCTCTGTATTGTATGTCTACATTAAATCTAGCTACTGTTCATAAAATTTAGTTTAATATAAGCAGACAAACTACGAGTTCTTCGAGAACATCTATCTCCATGCCTTTGGCACTTGCACTTGGGGTTTCTCCAGGAATGCATCGGAAAAATAAACAAATATGATTGTTAGATACGATTTCATGCAACAAAACATTGAAATCTTGATTTTTAGGCACTAGTAGAACATACCTACGTGCTTCGCGCTTAAGGCATACAATATTAACCTAGTGTCAACTTAGTATCAAATACACATAACCATCCTCTAGAACTGATGCAGTTCCAGGTATGCAGCGACACCTCCAGTCCACAGCCTGTTTTTAACCACTTAAAGTATTTTTTCTATTATCCGATGTATAAGTACTTCTTTTAATTTATTAATCCTACATAATAAGATTTAATAGGTATAATTTTTAAAAGGTAATTATAATTATCTCAACCCACCAAAGAGCTAGATAGAAAAACAAATTTATAAAAAAGTAATTTGTAACAAATCATTTACTCTGATTCATACTGCTAACTCGAGTTGCGTGAATTTTAACTAGAGTTAAATCAATTCGCAATTTTTCCAAGTTGGCACATCTGTAAGATCAGAATCCCTAATATTCACTTCACTTAGTTGTTGTTGTTGTTGTTTTAACTTTCATTAATCGTTTCACCATTTCATTTCATTATTAACCACAGCTTTTTTGGTGATTTTTTACTGATCCTGCATTTATATATTTAAGTAATTATAGTGAAAAATAGCCTGTAACTGTGTAATAATAGTGAAAAATCACCTGTTACAGTGCAGCCAATAGATAATCTCACTTTTACTTATTCTACAATAACTCAGTTCCTACATTGACAAATCTTGCCAGATTTTCAGCTATGAATTGTTTATATATATGCTTACAAATGGTCGTACTTTCATCTTGTTAATACTTGGGCCCAAGAATGTATAGAGACATCTCCTTCTCCTTTAAGTACCATGATTGAAAGTAATAAAATGACTCACCTGTTGCAGTCAGAGGCACACCATGAGCTATTTCATTGTCAGTAAGCAAGGACGGGTAAGAGTATCGAAGTCTTTTGCCTTCATTGTCGAACTGAAATATATCAAAATGTTTTTCACAGACATGTTTGTTAAGTAACTGTTCTTTGGAAAGTACATTGAGCTGGGGATTTGTTGGCACTATGAAAGACATCCACAAGTTTCTTAAATTATCGTTCCTAGGGAATCTGAAAAGCTGGTGTATTTCACGTGTTGTATTGCAACCACCAACACAACACTTTTCATATACCATTATGATGGTATATGCAATATTCACACGAGCAGCACAAAATCAGAATATTGTGATAACTGAGGAGGATAAATAACACAGAACACTATTACTCCTATCGGAGTTCTTCATAGATTACTGAATATATACTAGAGATAGATGAGCAACTCAAATTTTATTTATGTTAAGTTCCGTGTTTGTCCATCAGATGGCGTAAAATTGAGAGCTTTGGGCCCGCCCTTATTTGCACTTTACAATTCCTATTTTTACAACCATTAATTACACCGCTCGGTGGTAAAGGCACTGCAGACCGGGTCCACTTTGTCGCCCTAGTTAGGGACCCTTACACTCCCTTAATCTTATTACACCACTCTGATTGAGGGCTTAGGAAACCTGATTCAGTGTAGTGTAATAGGGGTATTATAAATTTATAAGCAAGCTATGGAGCCAACAGTAAGTAAGTGAACAGTAAGTTCGACTGTGAACAGTCTCGAAAAGGCAAGGGCTACGTTATTAGTCACGAAAGGTCACACAACTATTTCTCTCGACGGTATTTATTTGAATTTTAGGTTACCATGGAAATGTGAACCAAAACGATTCATGGAAGCAAACTAAGAAGAACAATATATAAGACACTGAACAACACTGATTTAACATAAATACTTTAGGCAGAGATTAGCAAACTTATTTTTTACCGCTCCCTTTGAAAATCAATTAATTTTCAGCACCCCCAAAATTTTATACTCTTAAAACTTAAAAACCACAACTTAATTACTTTAATCAATTTAGTTATGGTGTGATATATTAGTCAGTTCTGGTGTTTAAATTTACGTCCTAAACTAGACATTATTACCAATGAGAGCAATTAAAACGCAACTTTATAATATTAAGAATATATTTTAATTAAATTAAAAGAAACAATATAGATAGGCAATCAATTTTAGTTTTAAAATCTAACGAGAAGGATGAATTTGATGATTTTTCAAAAGTTTGTTGATATCAGGTTCGATTTTAATCAAAAACAGTCGTAAGTCGCCGAGTTCGGTTAACATGCAAACGATTTCTTTTTTAGTAAGAAGCGTTGTCACGGAATGCTATCAAAAATCGTTGAACGATCGACCACAATTCAGGGTACACTTTTGACTTTTGTAGTCAAAATTCTTGGTAACCATTTTTGAATTTGATATTTATTCCCTCGTTCGTTGTCAATTCAAAAAGTTCTTCTTCCAATTGGGGTGATACTGCTATGTTGACATTTGAAAAAGGATCTAACACCTAGTCTGGTATTTCCAATTTCAAAATGTCCTGGAATCTTTCGATGAAATCACTGTAGAAATTTTCCAAATGTTGGCAGTAGACAAGCAAGTCGTCGTTGTTACAGGATGCTGATAAATTGCGAAAGTTATGGAACTCACGTCTGCCGATATTCTTCTTGTGTAAGAGCAGCTTGGCTACGAAAGCAGGGACATTTTTTTATTAAGTTCAAACCATCACCTTGAAGTAGAAGATTAAGCAATTCTTTGATGTGATGAGGTTGTCGCCCAATTCCGTGTCTTTGTTTTCCAAAAATTCTACGACAGTGTCAAAAATATTGTAACGTCGAGTCAGAAAATTTCCTTGTGCTTCTGTGTGGAAACCAATCGGTTGAAATGTTCATAAATAGTAACACAAATCTGATTATATAATCTGTTATTTAAATAGTTGTTTCGGATTTTATTGATTGCTCTGATGACATGTTGCAATGATTGAAACAATCGTTTACTTAAATTTGTAGCAATCAAATGTTGTCGATGTATATCGCAATGTACAGCAAGTACAACCGGAATTTTGCTTTTTAAGTACGCCATGAAGCCTTTTTAACCCCGTCATCGCTGGAGCACCGTCTGTAACAGCAGATATAATATTCTTCAAGGAAATTTATTTTTCATCACAAAACTTTTCCAGTGTTTTAAATATGATTTCTCCCTTTGTGCCTGTCTCTAAATTTCTAGCATTTTTTCATCTTTAATAAACCTCTCGTAAGACAGCAACAATGCTTCATTAGTTGGTAAAATGGACTCATTCAATTGAATACAAAGTTGACTAGTCTTCAGATTCAGCACAATAACTCTTCAATGTTTTCAGCCATTTCATCAATTCGACTTTGTACAGAACTATTTATTGCCCAATGGAATTTTTCGAATTATGTCTACTGCCGGTTTATGCCGGTTGAAACGGCATCGCCAAGACCATTTTATGGCGAATTTTGCGTAAGGATCTTACTTTACCCTCATATAAGATCAGGCTGACTCAAGAATTGAAACCGATGGACCATTCGAAGCGACGTACGTTCTCGGATTGGCCTCCGGAAAAGATGCGCCGAGATGATCAATTTAATCGCAAAATCATCTCCAGTGACGAAGCTCATTTCTGGCTCAATGGGTTTATCAATAAACAAAATATGCGGTATTTGGCGGGTGAAAATCCACATGTGCTCAATGAAAAACCACTTCATTCACAAAAGATAACTGTTTGGTGCGGTTTGCATGCCGGCGGCGTCATAGGACCATATTTTTTCGTCGACGATAGTGGTCGCCACGATTATTTTTGGCCTGAATTGGAATATATGGACTTGGACAGCATGTGGTTTCAACAGGACGGAGCCACAAGCTACACAGCACACGTTATAATCGATTTATTGAAGAACAAGTTTGATGAGTGTATCTCAAGAAATGGACCAGTCGATTGGCCGCCTTGTTCGTACAGTTTAACGCCTCTAGATTTTTTTCTTTGGGGCTACGTCAAGTCATTGGTCTATGCAAATAAGCCGACGACGTTCAAAGGAAAGAAGTTTTTTTTTTTTTCTTTGAAGTCCGAAGGAGTTCAAAGCCAACATTGAACGCGAAATAGCAGGCGTTTCGGCCGAAATGTGTGGCCAAGTCATGGAAAATTGGGTCCAACAAATCGACCGTTGCAAACGTGCCCGCAGTGGCCATATGAAGCGAGTTCCGTTCATAAATGTTTTAAATGTACTTCAACCCGATAATAAAGTTTTGAAATATCTCAAATGGTTTTCATTTTATTTTGAAAAAAAAGTTGTCAAGTACTTATTGGAAAACCCTTTAAGGAAATTGTGGCTTCGATATTCATGCAGTGCGGAGCGGCGTTAATAATTTTATTATTACAATCACAATTACTCACAAATTAATATTTATTAATACAATCTAAATAAACAATTATGGCAATTTTCGCGCGTTTATATCAACTGCGCATGCAACACTACTGTTTCTCGTTTGTTCTTATGGAAATTGAGCTATTTTAACTACTACTACTGTAACCGCGCATGTGCACAGTAGTGCGCATGTTTTGTTTGGAATAGCTTCTCTAGCACATGGTACATGTAACTCAATGGAAAATCCCCTACTGGATTCGAACTCACAACCTTTTGAGTTTGTGGTTCACATTCCGCCACTAGGCTACTGTCGCATACTACACTATTCTATCTCATTCACTCGCAGGATAAATCCTATACATGTTTATGTTATCCTCTTTTTAGTTTCATCTAGTTTCAAATCACAAGGATTCTAAAGAAGTTCACTTCAAAGATAAACTATGAAAAATTGTTTCATTAAAAATATATGAGCATCTTCGGCCTCAGTGGACACAAAGGATGTGTATCTGTAGGCATATTTGTATGAAATTGATTGCAGGTATCCGTCAGCTTGGCATGCTTGGGCAATCTTAAATTTGTAGCTTCAGTTTTATAAAAAAAATGTGACAAAGGTCCCTAATTCATCCTCATGAGCTATTATTATTATACAATATATTTCTACAAGGATCTTAATACTGACTGAAACCCTCTTGTATCAGTATATAATTAAAAGAAATTTGTAAAAACAGAAATTTATTATCTTAATTATTGTTTACAAACTTTAAATGTAGTTACATATTACTTTATTCGCAAATATATTAGGCTGACAAAATCAGTTTGTTTAAGTACATAAAGATTTCTTAACAAATAAAATACTTCAATCAAAATATGCAATTTATAGCTCTATTACATATTATTTAAATTACAAATTTGGAATATAAACATCTATATTTACAATGATCATTTACAAATTTTTAAAATCTCTACATAGTTGCTTCCAGCTATCTTTACGGTTAATCTTTTAAACTACACAACAGATTTTTGTTCATTTTTTATCAATAGAAAAAATGATTCAAGAGGAAGGTTTATATGTATAATACATGCATATGGCGAGATCAAAAAATCACTAGTATATGATATAATTAAAATCTTTAATCACAGTTTTAAAATATTTTGGTATCTATCCTGAGATCAAAAGATGAAATATGATAGTATAGTATTAAATATTTACAAATCCCATGAAAACAAGTGATGTTTAACTAACATATCTCTTACACCTTCTTTCAGTGGCTGGTTCTGCATATCTTTTTTTAATGGAAGCTCCCAATCAGGATTTAGATTAAATCCAAACTGTGAGAGTATCCGCAGCTCACATTTTATTTGTACCCAACCTGGTGAATTTATAAAAGACCATGGATGGTACCATTTTTGGACTACATCTACACATGAACAAAGCACTTCTAACCATAAGTGCAATGCTTCTTCATTCAGTCCCATACATATTAGTGTGCGCAGCTTTACATCCATTTGTGCATGGGCATTGTCATGGGATAAGTTAACTGCCTGAACACATCTATACAATAATTCTTCTGGTGTAAGAACCTTCCCATCTTCATCCAAGCGGTAAGTTTTGCATAACACTAAGCGGCTGTATACAGAGTTGAAATCTTTTTCTACCTCTCTTGATGAAGCCTCTTCGATGAAAAGCCACGGGTGACAGGGTCCATCTAAGAAGCTAGGCTTTTTTATTCCATGCAATAATACTCTTTTGAATGCTGGAGCCAGGACACCCCTTACTAAATGTGCAGCTTTTTCAGTAACAGAGTCATCACCAGCTCTGCTATATTTAACTCCCTTTTCATCTAATAGTTTTACAAATCTGGCAGGGAACCAGCCTCGTAAGCCATTAAGCTCTCCAATCCAGCAGTGTTCATCCCTAGAGCTTATTACCTCTATAACATCATTCTTCCTAAAACCCAATTCATCTTCATCCCTTCTTTCAAAGTCAAGGAGTGCTTTTGCTCTTCTCCTTTTACCTCTTGAAACATTTACATATCTTTCCCGATCTGCAGCATGACTTTGCATTGTATAATCAGCCGTTAATTGAACTTTAGATTGCAGTTGTGGTTCTAAGGCTAAAAAATGACGAGCAACTTGTAAAATAGCTTCCCTAAGATCTACAAGGATTTCTGTCTGCTTTACATTTTTAGATACAGTATCTTCATTGTTACTATCATCACCAAATAATATTGTTTGAATAACAGATTTGCTTCTTTTGATCTGTCGTCTCTGTAGCTGTTGTTTAGGAAGGTTACGAACTGCACTGGGGTTCCCAACTAAAGCACCTTGATCAGCCATAAGGTATGCCAGATGTCGTCTTCTGTGTGTTTCTATTAAAGCAGGGCTCAATGTATCCCCACAAACTTCATCAATGGTCTTAATAAGTAAATTCACATCATCAATTTCACCAGGTATGTCAGACAAAGCATTGAATATTTGAGCTGAGTTAGATATCTCCGTAAACCTATTTTCCTTTATCTTTAACATAGCTAAAGTTACTTTAAAAAGCACTATGGAACCTTCCAAAAAGAAAAGGTCCCAAATTCTTAACAAAATTTTAATATGGACCACATTAGCATATAAAGTTAAAAACCAATGCATGGTTATAAGAGAGAGCTCTATATCATGTGCATTAAGAACTTGATCAATGCCTGGAAGATATGTTGATATTAAACTTCTCAAAACTTTTTGGTCAGCTTGTATACCAATCAATGTAGAAGAGTAGTAAGAAGCAGGCAGAAGATCCTCAACAGTGGTACACATAATCCAAAACGCTTCCTCTTCTTCCATCAGAAGCAAAAGTGATGCAGCAATCATTCCTGTACCTTGACAATAGCCAATATCTGGATATAGCCAAGCCAACGCCCGAAGAACGCGGCGAAGTCTTGGAACTCCAGTACTAGTTGGGTGAGAAAAGCAAACATTGTTAGGTAAAATTTGAACCAAATCTTTCTCAATCTGCTTACTAGTGACTAACCCATCATCACTTGATGCCTTTACTATTTCATGATATGTAATTTCTGTGGTTGCTCTTTTTTTATTAGCACCACAAAGATGCATCCACACTTGTGGACGTAATGTATGAGGGACACCATCCTTAACCATTTTCTGTATTTTATCAGTTTTCTCGAATTTACTTTCACTTTCAGAAATACTTATTTCTTTACTATAAAACTCCCATTGAAGGCGATGTTGATCATCTTGATGGACAGCACTACCTAATAACTTATCAGAAATTTCAGATACTTCTTCATCTTCAACACAAAAACCAAACTCGTCAAATCGGTAATCAGGAAGACCGCCTTGACCTTCAGATTCAGGCTGTGCTAATTTGGCCATAATATCTTGGGGCACCATGCTAGGAGTTAAGGATGAAAAAGGCCCTCCTGGTGCTGGAAGCAACTCATCGGCGATGTTTAATTCCCGGATAGCATCGATTACATCTTCTGGGTCGTCGTCCCCTAACGCTGAACTTATTTTACGTTCATGATCTTCTCGGCCGACGTAGCCTACATGGTCTCGTGAACTAAACAACGACTTTGCTAAATCCATTTTTGGTTTTAATATACTACAAAGAGTTCAAAAAAAATCACTACGTTTACTGTCATCACAAAGACATAAATTTTAGAAAATTTCTTTCCTTCACAGACTACTAAGAGGATACTACGCTTTCTTTCGCTTTTGTTGTTTTTTTTATTTAAATGGCATTACGACTCTGGGTTCAAGCCCTTCTGAGCATATCATTTCTTTCGGAATCTTCATTTTATATATTTTTTCTTTACAATATGCTGATGCGTCACATTGTGAAAATTTTGGGAGATTTTGACGACATTTCAACCCAGCGAACAGTTGATAACGACAACCACTCAAGTTCATAAGGTGCCTAAGCGATCAAGTTAACTTCAGGTTTATATCAACATCAAAGCACTTGTTTCGTCGTTTCTTCTAAAAGTTCACACGCGCAGACACTTAATTCACAAAATCGCATCACTTTTACGAATCAAAATCTACTTCAAACCATTATTCAAGCGACCAAACAGGAGCGACAATCCGCCGACAGCCAAGTTCCCGCCAAAAAAACGATTTTGTTGTTCTTATGGAGTGTAGAAGTTGTTTTGTTGTAAGCCTTTGAGTATTAAACCAAAGGAGATGGCATCGCAAAGCATACCCCTCTGCAAAAGGTAAGAGAGTTCGACTCATACCCGTTATATAAAACTAGTTACTCCGCGTCGTACGCCATTCCGAAGTGATCGTGACAGTAAATTGAGCTCAGACAAAATGTCGAATTGCAGTGCGTTTACATGAAAAAAACAATTAAAAACGTCAAATATACAAAAGGATAACGTAACTTTTCATCTGTGAGTATTTTTAACATAATATATAATAAGTAATATTATCATTAAAACTCGTACATTCTGAATATTTACGTCCAATATCAAGTGTGGCCATCACAGTTCATAAAGTGAAAAATAATCTATTTTTAAATAATTATAATTTACTACATAAGTTAAATATATTAACGAAAATATATTTCCTTATAACTAAATCAATTTGTAATGAATAATAATTATTACATATACATGTGTAGTGGATTTTGTTAAATGATTTATGTATTCAGCTCAGTTTCAACACGATAATAAATTTTATATCATTTAATATAATCGATAACCAGTATTTATCATAATATTTTACAAAATTAAGGTCAAATAAGTCAAATCGAAACTTGCTACCTCACAGCAAAAGTGTGCAATTTTTATAAAAATAAACTGGTATCACTGCA
>DWHP01007856.1:0-10779 GCA_018247895.1 Parnassius honrathi
GAATAATGTTTTATTTAATGTAGATTATAAGTAATTCTTATTAAAAATAATTTTATACTTTTACCACTGCTTTTGAAAAAGCCTCCGCCCTGAGAGGAACCAGTATGAAATTCAACGCGAATTTGTTTTCAAGGTGTATCAGAGAATAAGAAAACTTGTTGTTGTACAAACTACTCCCCAAAAATTATTTAAGAAACATCTTAGAAGCGACCACTTCATTTCGAGGAGTGATTATCAACAATTTATTAATGTATATTATAATAACGCTTCATGTGCAGTTTTTGTTTAAGAAAACTACTTTAAACTAGGTAATAGAGAACTAGTATCAGCATATTTTCTGGAACTTTTTTGTAATATCACATAATACATTGCCCTTTGAATGAATTACTGATTCTATGAAGTCGAGAAACTGGTATCAATAGCTCAGAGTGTGCATAAATTTTTTAATTATAACTTCTTTTTTGTTCGTAAACTCATCAAAAATTTTCTGACGGGCAAAATTTGTATATATATATTTATTAAATTTTTTCTCCGAGTTTATCTCTCGCTGTTTCTTAACAATAAATTTCGAGTTGCCTTTGATGCAAGAGACTATTAATTTCATTATAAATTACAGTCATTTGCGTTATACGAATTATTTTTTTCATTGAATGCTGTAAGTGCCGCGATCATTGATTTGTTGAGTTGCACCGAAACGTTATCACAAATTAAGAAAAATATATAAAATATTTCATAATGCTGACCTGCTAAAGCTTCCAGAAGAACTGAGCTCCTCATCTTGACAGCTCCAGGAACCGCTAGCGGGATCTGTAAAATGTTTTCCGGAGAAAGACGTGATGCTGTGAGCTACCGATCTCCCAGAGGAGGGCGATAGCTCACGTATAACGCTCGATTCACGAGAGAAATCTAAGTCTTCCGGCTTTTCCGAAGATGTTATTGAAGTCTGTTTTGTAACTGTCACAATTTCACCATCAGAATGCTTCTCCATAACTGTCATTAAGCTGTCCATTTCCGAAGGCTGGGAAGCCAGTGACGAAGACATCTCTGATCCTAAAGATACGCAGCTATCTTCATACTGTGTTATTCTTGAAGGAATGTCAATAGCGCCATCATTTTCCGTACTCGTTATCTTTTCTGAAACTTTTTTCCCATCAACGAATTTTTGCTGTATGACTGTAGTAGTTCTAACTACTTCAATTACACCACCACTTCCTGAGAATGTTTTAGAAATTGCTTGAAGCTGTTGTTGTTGGCGCTTGGCCTTTTCTTCTTGATCCAAAATTTTCATCATCTCTTCACAATCTCCCGGTATAGACTCTACTGACCCCTCACTTGGAGCTGCGGCACATACGAAAGCTTCAGATTTTTTGCATTCTTCATCTGAATCAGTTTTTTTATTTTCTGGATTTTCGAGTTCTGTCTCTGCCACAAAAAATGCTCCACGTTCGTCAAATTTCTTTACTGTAACAATTTTAGGCGTGACTTGCTCTTGAATTCTTTGTTCCAATGCAATTTGTTGGTCTATAAGTTTCCTTATCGCAGCTGAATCAGCTAACAAACGTTGTGACGGACTACCATAACTACCTATTTTTTGTAATGGACTTCCTCCTTTTTGAGATGGACTTCCAGATTTTTGTCCCGGACTGCCACTTTTAAGTGGTGGACTACTTTCAGAACTACTGCTATAAGAACGCCTTTCTTGTTCTAAGAAACTACCCGTTGCTACTTTAGGATCAGCTTGTAACAGTGCTTCTTTTTGTTTTGCCAGTATCTCCGCTTTTAATGCTTCTAAACAGGCAGACTCTAATCCTTCAAACTCTTTAAGACTAGAAACGGAAACATCATCGCCTTGGCTTCTGCTGAGGATATATCGTCTGGGTAAAGAGCCATTTAATGAATCTTGAGACGATGAAGAATATTGTTGGTACTGCTCCATTAAAGCCCTTTCTAGATTTTCAAATTCTTGCAATGAACTTATAGATATATCATCATTTTCACCACGTACTCTAAATCGTATGCGAGATGCCATTTCGGATTCTGATAAGCTCCCATAGGAATTCCTAAAACTGCCATAACTTCCAATTGATTCCTTTTGTGAGCTCAAACTTCCAATTCTACTTGCGTCGAAATCGGTCATTTCTTCCTCTTTAATATCTTCCAGCGGAATTCTTTCATAATCATACCTAGGATCTCCTTCGAACTGCATTTGTATCCAGCGTTTACCAGCTTCAATTTCAGCTAATTCTTGAGCTTGTAATTTCTTTTGTTCTATTTCATACTGAAGCAATTCCTCGTCGGACAAGGAACCTGAAGTACTACTGCTGTCTTGCTTCTTTGAAGTTTTTGACAAGTATTCTTCTACTTCATCGTCATGCTTTTTTACATATTTTTGGGCCATTATTTTTACACTCTTTCCTTCAGGGTCTGCCTCTTGAGCTTCCTTAGCAACTTCTTCTATTACTACAAAATCATCCATTTCGCTCGGTTTATCAACCATTTCAAACTCGTCACTCGTTGGTGATTCTTGTTCTTTTTCATACGTTCGTAAGGTCTTTTCTTCTGTAGTTACCACCAATTCTGAACGACTACTATCCGTAGCAAATTCAGTTTTCAATTCTGGTGTTTCAGAGATATCATAAATATCATCTAAAACATACTCTCGACCATTCTCCGTAGATAATGAACTTTGACTTGGTAAGGACAATGGTGTATGTGGAGTCGATATGTGATCATGAGTTTTCAAGCTAGATGTAGAACTCTGTTTGCT
Source organism: Parnassius honrathi (assembly GCA_018247895.1). Lineage (NCBI taxonomy): Eukaryota > Metazoa > Arthropoda > Insecta > Lepidoptera > Papilionidae > Parnassius > Parnassius honrathi. The sequence continues at coordinate 2,768 of DWHP01007856.1, forward strand.
TTCTAATTGAGATTCGGATACTACCACATTGGATTTTTCAGCTTTAGTTTTTGGGACTGAAGAGTCACTTTTTGATTTTGATATTTCTTCATATTGTTTCGTCCCTACTGGTATTATTTCAGTTTCAACATCAACGAATTCTCTTTTACTCGGTGGTCTTTCCGTTATTGGAAACGGTATTGCACTTACATCTTGTATATTTCTTTTAATACATTGTTCCGTAATTTCTGTTTTCTCTAACTTTGACTTCGGTAAATTTTCCTCGTATTTATTTGCAGTCTTAAGGATAGCATCTTCCAATTCACCTTGTATTGTTTTCGTGGGAACACCACCAAACTTGTTAATTTCTTCATATTCTGCGGATCCAACAGGAATTATTTGACTGTCAACATCCACCAATTCCCTTTGAGATTTGTCTATTTTAGTTACAGCAAAAGGTACGGCTTCTACTTTTCTAATCAAATCTTTGGCAATTTTTTGTTCCTCTACTATTACTTCTTTTTCTATTTCGGTTTGCGATTGCGATAAAGATGCATCAATTTTGGAAATAGACGATGATAAAATTTCATCAGTTTTTAGTTGACTCGAAATTGTTGTATCAGATCCTTCTTTATCTTTAAACGAATCATCGTCAAGTACATTATTATCAGATGTTCCTTCTAATGGGAAATGTTCCGGAATCATTTCTTTTGGCTGGAATCGCATTTCATGTGATCTTTTCATTTTGCCGACTGGTTCGTTACTGTCCATTTTATTTTCTTCGTCTTCACCCGACACATCATCATCACTCATATCTTTTGTTTTACAAGATTGTTCTTTATCAACTTCATGAAGAAATTGTTCTACGTATGTACTGCTTTCCATCAGTTCCTCTTTTAATTCGTTAGCTGAAGGTACGAGAGTTTCTGAAGCATCCGAAATGTCAATGCTGGCTACATGACTTGAGCCATCTGAGTCAAGACTTTTCATGCTGTCTCTTGAAGTAAGCGAACTTCCAGCTGTAAAATAATCTTTAGAAGTCCTAAGTGACTGAGAAGATATATCGTGGCTTGTAAGCGCAGTTTCAAATTCCGTTCCACTTTGAGCTGTAAGCATTACCTCAACATCGGACGATAAAGGTCTACTTTCCGTGTGGTCAAAGCTGTGATAGTGACTTTCACCGGAGCTAGACCAACCTTCAAGCTCGGACGCTGAACGCCTTTCTACAACACCTAATTTAGATGTTATGTGTTTATTTACTCGTAATTTAACTTCAGGACTACCTTTTGATGATCCATCACGATCAGAAAGTCCAATTTCACTTTCGGTTTCTAAAATTGAATGGGGTCCACTATCGGACTTTAGTGATGAGTCACCAATATCCAACGGTGGACTTGATTCTTTAATTTGTACAGTGTTTTTATCCTCATCTGAAGTAGTCTCTTCCTGAGAAGTTACTTTATGAGAACCACTGTAAGATTTTTGAGCATCTGATAATATTTCTTCTTTATCAACAGAGGCGACACATTTGTGAAATATGTCATCCGTATAGTGTGGTTCCTCAGTTATAACTTCCGGTCTATCCGGACTAATTAGGATTTTAAATTGGAACTCAGAAGGAGATTGCTTATATTTGCTACTACCATCATTTTTTTCAGTTATAATTTCTACCTGCGCTGCTTCAAGAGACTGCTTGACTTCATCAATAGTTTTTTCTAAAACGGACAAGTCAGCAAGAGGCTGGGCAGAAATCAGAGAGTCAAAATCAACCTTTTCTGTTTCAAGTTTCATCGCATGAAACTCGGCAGAAGAGAGATCAGTGTCATATCCACTGCTACATATATCTTCAAGACTTTTTTCTTTTACTAGTTTGATTTCTTCCTTTCTGGGATCTGTTCCAGTAAAATAAGCGGAATCTGCTTCCGTTGATAATTCTGATGGTTGAAGTGTCTCAGCACTTACTGTGGAATCCATTGATTTTTGCAAAATTTCGCCTTCGTGGGACTCTAAAGATTTAATCATGTATTCTGTATCGACACTTTCATTAGATTTAATCATTAAGTCTTTGCTCGTGGCTATTGAATCCTCCCACTCAACTTTGTCTGTTTCAATAACCTTCGTTAATAAATCCATTTGTATAGATTTCATCGATATATCGCTTTCAATGGTTGGTTTTGTTTCTAGTGTAGTTTCACTTTTGGCACTTTGGATCACAGTACAAATGGATTCGTCTGTAATACGTTTAACTTTAGTAGAATGTGGTTCAATATCACCCATTACAAAAGAATCTGCCTTGTGAATTGACACTTCCAATACCTGATCTTGTATTTGATTTTGTTGTAGCTTTATAGGCGATCTACTGGATTTTTCTTTTTTAGGAGTCTCACTCATTTTGTCATCATGAGGTAAATCGGGTACTATTTCAGATTCTGAATGAGTATCTTGGCTTCCTGTTCGACTGAATGAACTTTTAACTGGTGAAGTAGACACTTTGATTTCTTTGATAAAATCTACTTCATACACTTCGTCGTCTTTTTTAAAAGATTTTGATTTACTCTTAGGACTCATCTCCGATGAATCTTTTTTTCCAGCTGAATCGCTCTTAAAACTTGGTGCATGAGATGCATCTGAGCTAAGATCATCATGATCTTTGCTTTCAATTATTGATTCTTCTTTATGATGTTCTGTCTTTGAACTGATTACCTTGCCTTTTTCAGATATTTCTGTGGTAGAAACAATTTCATCTTTTTCTACAATTTTTAATGATGAATCTACAAATGCTGTTTTTGATTTGTTTTCACTTTCCTGAATATCTTGTAATTCACCGGGTTCAGTAAAATACTCCTTGCCCCATTGTTCATGAGACATTTCTCGCTCAGATATTTTAATATCTTGCTTCTTTTTTACGGTTTCGTCTTTAATTGCAGTCATTTTCTCTTCTGATTTTGATTGCCGCCCAGTGTAAAGGCCTTGTTCAGTAAATTCCCTTTCCACTTTTATAACATCAGTATCATCAGTACTTTTACATACTATTTTTGTTTCTACATCTGATCTTTTAGCAGTGGCTGCGTGTGCTTTTTCTAACTTTTTTTCTGATGATTCTGTTTGATCGCCATCTTTCCTTACTATGGATTTTTCTTTCACTTCATGTTCTTGTCCACGTAATTCATGCGTCGTTTCAGTTTTTATTACGAGCGAATCATCATCGGATGACGAAACGTGTTTTGTTTCGAAATAAAATTCTTGTCCTGATATTTTCCTTGTTTCAGTTTTTTTATGTGACAATATTGTACTAAAATCTTCCTGTGTTGTTCCAAATTTAGCAACCATGTCTGTCATAATGGCTTTAGGATCAATGCTCTGAAACTTAAGCTCGGCACCTTCAACAGTTTTATGAGTAGACGAAGATGAAGTTGATGTTTCAATAACTGATTTAGAAAAGAAATTATCAGATGGAATTGATTTTTGCGTCTCTTCCATTTTGACGGCTAGCTGCTCTTCTTTTATTTGATTAATTACATCCATACTTTTTTCTATAGTCCGGTCAACAAGCTCAATGGCTCCACTTGTTAGAGTTGGTTGATCAATGTTTACAAATGATAGGTTTTCGTGTTTCGTCAGAGATTCGGGTCTGACCGTTGCACTATGTACGTTCGACGCTTTAGTTAACAATTCTGTAATGAAAACAAAACTTGGCTTTAAGATTTTATTTATTTATTTTTATTATAAATGTTCATTTTTTGAATAATAAAAGTGTTTATTTTCCACGTTAAAATAGTCACATAAATATGCATTTGCAAATATAAGAGATAGTAAAAGCAAATTACCTTTATAAGAGAATTTGGAACCAACATTAGAAATGAAATTACCACTTGTATGAAAAGAAACAACATGGGTGATATAAGCATAATTTTTCAAATTTTATGGACGTATCATAAATAAGTAATCATGTGATCGTGGTTTAAGCTTACGTGATAAGCAAAATGGTGAACTAAATAAAGAAGAATGTTGAATCAATGCGAAACGTTACTCAAAAGTGAATATTAATAAGATGTTAAAACGAAAAACGGCATCATAAATTAAAGACAATTAGTGTTTCAAATTAATCGTAAGCAACAATAAACGAATGATGCGTCATTTCCGCCGTAGGTTCACTTACCTAAAGCAACGTAAGGGCTCCGCAAGAAAGAAAGTAAAATTTACTGTGCTGATAAATTTTCGCCAAAATATTTGTGAAATTCGCAAATAAAGTCAATGTTTACCATCCCAGATGACTAAAACGTACGTAGCATTACTGAACCTTACATCATACTTTGAAAATTTTAAAACTCTTTGATGAAATTTTATGTTCTATTTTTTCTTTAAGGACTAGGTGTAAATAAAAAATACATGCTTACATTAGCATAAAACAAATAACGTGGCAAACAAGGATTTACATTACTATGTTTATGAAAACCAAGAGTAAAGTTTCGCTATGACTCTACTTGCCACTACTTTACTGTGAAACAAGCTGAATTTTCTGGATTAATGCTTATAAATATAGAGTTGCTCATATATAATTTAAAATTATTTTTATACACAAATAAATAACATTAAATAAATATACTAAATTATCAAAAATTAATATGAAAATTCCTTCAAGGCGTAACTTCACTTTGTACATAAAAAGTTTATTATTAGCTTAAATATTTTCTTGTCATAGAGTCACAGATTAAAAAAATTCATGTCATTTCTTCTAATGGGTATTATAAGAGTCGACAATGCAAAGTGCTAGGAAATTCTCATGGCTTTTAATATCTATTATTATAAACAAACAAAAACCATCGTGTCTGGTATATGATACAGCTATTGAAAATTATTGTTACTTCATTAATGGTCATTTTTAGTATAGCCTATTTATATCTGTATAGAAAAATAACATATTATGATGTACAAAATGGTTTTCTGAGTTTGAAATACTGACCACTTTGATGTGCTTCTGTTTCACTTAACAAACTATCTCCCGCAGAAGAAGCTCGAGGGGACTGTCTGCTTGCATCCAGTAACGAAGTTTCGGAACCTGGTTATTAAATTTTTATTAAATTGCGTATCTACTTACTTATTTATATCCTATAGTGGCGTGCATAGGCTTTTCAAGCAAAGTGTTCTGTTGCAAGAACGGACTGGCTCGAACCGGGGAAGTAACACGATCTCACATGATACCAGCGTAAATGGCACGTAGCCGGCAACCCAACTCCCCATAAAAGACTACCCCATTAGGGTACTCGCATCTCTGATAATGAAGAATCCCTCACTGAGCATCCACGCCCAAGCTTCCCTTCTCTTTCTAGCGTGGGTGCTCAGGCTGCCCCCCGTGTTCTCGAGGGACAGGTGGGGGGCTAAATCTCGCTCAATACTAACATTGAAGGGGAAACAGCGCGATAAAATCACGGGCAACCATATCACGCTAGCCGTGGAATTATGCAACATCAGGGGACTTCATTCGAACCTTAGCGCCATCCACTACCATTTGGAGACGGCGAAGCCGACCTTGTCTTTGTGACCATAAACATATCATACACCTCTGTTGGACCTTCTGCTGGCCTCTCATCCGGACAGACATCGGGTTTCCGTCGACATCCCTCTGTGCACTTCGGATCATTGTCCGATCCGGAGTGTGTGTTCATGATTGCGTTGTGCAAGTTGCTGCCGTGTTTGGCATTACAGGTCAGCGGATTAGGACGGAATGCAGTCTTTTTTGCATCCTACCCATCGAGGTGGGCTTGCTTCTCGCCGGATGGTTCCATTTCTGTAGCTGACTCCGTCCCTGATGAAGTGCTACAGGGAATGGAACTATTGTTATTGCTTCATTTGTGACCTTGACCTTGGTTTGATCGCTCTTGTAAGAGAGCATTACGCAGTAATAAGGAGTGTTATTAGGTCTTTGCTGACGCTCCGGTGGCTGAAGATGTAAATACCAGCAAGCTTGAAAAGAAATATAATTTCATCTCTAGGTCCTTCAAAGAAGCCAAAGCAAAGTATGAGCACGTTGCCAGAATTGGCGAGAAACTAGTTCGCCTTCCTTCGGTAGCCCGTGCATTCTTTTTTTCCGCCAAGGCTGTCCAAGAAAATTTCTGTACGCCATTACTACCATCTTTGCACAGGGAGGACGACTAATTGGCCACCGCCGCAAAAGAGAACGCCGATCTTTTAGGTTATTTTTTTTGTCCAACTTAACTCTCTAGGACGGGGGAACACACCGTCGACCGTCCCGCACCGTGAGTGCTCTATGCCTGATGTGTGATTCAAACAGTGCTCAGTACGTAAGGAACTCCTCCCCTTGAACATACACAAGTCGAGGGAACCTGACGGAATCCCCCCAATTGTGTTGAAGACGTGTTCACCAGAGCGGCGTTATCGCGTCTTTTCCGGTAATCCTAAGACGTAGTCCCAAAATCGTGGAAGACAACTTTCGTGGACCCGATCGCTAAAAAAGGTAACCATCGTCATCACCTCCTTGTTCTCCAAAATAATGGAGTCCATTATTAACAGGCTACTCATGCGGTACCTTGAGTAGCTCCAGCAGATTAGTGACCGCCAGTACGGTTTCCGTTGGGGTCAATCAACAGGTAATCTTCCTGTTTATCTAACACACAGATGGGCGCAAGTGATCGATTCCAAGAGGGAGTTATTATGTATGTTAGTTTGGTCGTAGTGAAGGCCTTCGATAGAGATCGGTACAAAGCTCTTCTCTCGAAGCGTCATTCTTCCTTTCCTAAGCATCAAGGTCGTAGTAGACGGTGTATGCTCCGATTACATGCCCATTAACGCTGCGTGACCGTGTAGTGGTGGTTGAAAATATCCACTACCTCGTGTCTTCCCGTGGGTGTCGTAAGAGGCAACAGAGGGAGATAGGCAGGAGATGGGCAGCAGCATCTTCTTGATAACAACAAGTACACAATAAAAAACTGCGGTTGCCATTCCGCTCGCCGAGCGTGGCAACTATGGCAAAAATCCCCCCATGAGCAACGACGCAAACAAACGGATCCCAGTTCCAGGCGGCCTCGCTATTTCTGTCTACGGTGGCGACCATGGTAACGGCGGAGCAGGGGGCGCTAAGTATCTCTGGTGGAGGTTCAGTTGCTACCTACGACGACTCGACCTAGCAACTTATAACGCACGCACCCTGAGGACTGACAAGAAGATACTGGTGTTGGAAGAAGAGGTAGACAAGTTGTGCTGGCATATTATAGGATTATCCGAGGTCCTAAGAGAGGGGGAGGGCACAGTAATCCTCAAGTCCGGCAACTTGTTCTGTCACCGGGAGAGCGAACATCTGTCCCAAGGAAGTGTTGGATTTATCGTCCACAAGTCTCTCGTCAACAACGTTGTAAAGATTGAGAGTGTGTCGACGAAGGTCACGTACCTCATACTCATAATCACCAAACGGCATTCGCTGAAGGTCGTACAGGTTTACGCACCAAACTCGGTACATTCTAATGAGGAGCTGAAGAAAATGTATGAGATATCTCTAGAGCCATGCATTCCTCCAAAACTCACTATACGTTGTTGATGGGAGACTTTAACGCAAAAATAGGCACAAGAGAAATCGGTGAGCTGAAGTTAGAGAAATTTGGAATAGGACAACGGAAGCCAATGGGCCAGCAGCTGGCCGACTTCATGGAGAAAGAGGGACTCTTTATGATGAACTCTTTCTTCCAGAAGCAGCCCCACAGGAAGTGGACCTGGTCGAGCTTCGACGGTTCGACAAAAAATGAGATTGACTTCATTATGACGACCAGACGCCAACTGGTCAGTGATATCTCAGTGATCGCAAGGGTGAAAATTGGCAGCGATTACCGAATGGTTAGAGGCACACTGAACCTCAACGTTAAGTTGGAGAGGTCTCGTCATAGAAGTCAACGCTCCGTCCCCCTCGTGCTCTAATCCAGAATCCCGAAACCTTTCAGCTCGAGATACGTAACCGCTTTCAGTGCCTAGAAGATCGCAATGCAGTGGACGATATGAATGACAAGCTCGTGGAAACTGTCCAT
>DWHP01007857.1:0-10779 GCA_018247895.1 Parnassius honrathi
TTTATTTTTTATGAAAGACAGTAATTTTGCCTATAATTTACTATGTTTTGGTCTAATATCTGAAATATATCTGTATTAGTTTTATGTTTATTAATGTAATTTTATTGCTTAATATGTATATTTTAAGAATATTTTTGACGCCCCTTTATATTGAATTTAATTATTAATGATAATATTGGGCCGTCACACTAGGAAGTACAAGTTCAAGTACAAGTAGTATTTTAACACATAAATATATGAACCAATAATACTCTCAATCTAATATGGTTGCATAAATTCAGGATCCACGTCTAGATTACCCTTATAAGGTAATAATATACCCTTATAATCATTAGACAAGTTATATTAACCAACTTCTTAAATACGTAAGTTATTTTCCCTAGATGCAGTTAAATAATTTGCTTTTCAAACCGCTGCGTTACAATATTTAAATTTTTAACACAGATGAAGCTATATCAAATAGAGAAATTATGCGTTCATTGCTATCCTCTACAATGTTTACCGGGTAGTGGCGTTGTAAAAATAACGTCAGAGAGAAACAAATCAAGAGGTGGAGAGCAGCGTCTTCTTAATAACGACTAAAATTAAAAAAAAACTGCAGTTGCCAGCCTGCTTGCCGAGCGTTGCAACTATGGCAAATATCCTCTCTATGAAGCAATATATGGGGGTGACCTGTGTTTAGCAGAGGACTTTAATAGGCTGTAACAGTAACGATACGACATTCCATAGCCTCCTTAATACTTTGCCGTCACTTTCTGCATACAGTTTTGAATGTCCACAGTCACTAAATAATGCAAGCTCGTTCTAAAGTTGAAGGCACATAACGAACGCACGCAGCCGTATGCCCTGCATTTTAGAATTTGGTGTATGAAATCATATAAAACCTCGCACATTACATCAGCACCATACGCGCTGCGGTATATATAATGCGGTAAGTATTCGAATATTGAAGGACGCTTGCAGATGACGTCATATAATGCGGCGCATTCGGCGCATGCTAATACTCAGTGTTGTCTAATGTTGCCAAATTAGCGTATTTTTCGCTAAAATTGGTTATTTCGACTTGCGTTTTGAAGTATAATTTTACTTCATTTCAGGTGTATGTATTCTTACTCTGCCATTCACAAGCTATAATGCCGCCATCCGACAGAACCATTTAGAGGTTAAGGACGAAAAGCGAGGAAAAATGGAAAATGGATGCCGTTTCGCAACTATAGCTTATATGTGAGAGTTATCGATATCAAAAAGTAGATCTAGTTTTGCGCTTTCAGAAAGCCATACTTTTATTTGTTTAATAATGATTTTATCTTAATAAAAACAGGTTTCTGCGTTTTAGTTTAGTGTTTTTACAATCTACAGGTTATGCAAACACGACTATAATGCCGCTAAAAACCTTAGTGTTTGATTTTCATTTTATTTTATTGATATTAAAAGGTCTTAAAAATCCCTTCATTACTAAATATATAAAAGTGAAAAGAATGATGAAGTGAGGCCCCCTTCGCCGGCTGACGTAACAGTTAAGTGACAAAACTGCTACGCTAGTGCAGTCAGTCAGCGCCTTGCTAAGAGGTCTGAGTGCCGTGCTTCGGCAGTACTGAGGGTGCAATGGCCTGTTAGTGCTTACGGTCTTACAATGATACAATGAAACGGTGCCAGGCCTGGGTGTTTTCATTAAATGGCGCCCGAAAAGGGATGATTGATTTTAATAGAAACGTATAGGGCCGCTACCGGGTTGGTGGTCGCCGGGGCGCGTCTGGTGCTGACACTGGACGCGGCAGCAGGCGGGTCGCCGGCCGAGCACAAGGAGCTGCAAAATTACCTAGCAGCCCTCCGCATCCGTTATCTCCACTAGATGGCTTGATGTCGGCTGGGTCCTTTCGGACTCGACAAGCGGCATCCGCTGCTGGTGGAATACGCCGCATGCGTTGGACAAAAGATATGAACGCAAATGCATTGCGGGCGTACTATAGGGCGAAAGGGGAAGAAATTGCAGGGATGGCATATCGGGCTCGGATGCATTGCTTTTTTGCTGAGCTGGAGCCGTCTATTCCCGTCACGGAACAAAACCTGGTAGACTAAGATGGGTACTTCATGCGCTCGAAAATATTTGACGATGCCGAGCTCGAACAACTACGACGTGAGGCCATTCCCTCATCGAATGAATTGGCTATGGCTAGGGATGCGGCTCCTCAGGTGACAGACCAGCATTCACGCGTGGAAGCCGCCATGGATCTTCCAGTTGTGGTTGATTGGGACGATGATGTAATGATCTTCCACGAATTAGAGAAAAAGAAGAGCATATTGGAAGAGGCGATTTCGGAAACACGCAGCATGCCTCTCGAAAATCGACCGCGACTTCCCCCCATACTTAGGGGTATGCGAGCGAGCGCAAGCGAAATTGGGCTGTCGTGAGGGCGCTTAACCCAATGTGATCCATTTGGAAGCCAGCCAGGACCTTCGCGAGATGGACTCAATTCTTTTTATCGCCGCCGTGGCACTTTGTCGTATTATTGGCACCAAAATTCCCATGGCTGGACGCGCTACTAGACAAAATAGCGCCATCCCAGCCTGGAAAAAAAGAATCGAGGACCGTATTACAAAGGCCCTTATCGGCAGAATGACAAGCTTCAGGTCGAGTAATAATAAACCGAGGGTTGTGCGCATTGTTAGAATGGCCTTTGCTGGGACAAATATCGGTTTGTAGCTAGCCGGATATCACGCGGAAACTAACAGAGCGCATAGACGACTTGAAGCAAAAAATCGCTGCATGGAAGAAGCGGATTCGACTATTTACCGATAGGTTAAGGCGGTTCAACCAGAATCGTCTCTTCCAGACTGATCAGAAAAGGCTCCATAAATCATTGGAGCGACCAGGGGTATGAGGAGCGAACTCAGGACCGAATCAGGCCGACGGTGTCGCATTCTGGCGTGACCTGTGGTCAGAGCCCGTAAACCACAGTAGAACCCTTGGATGGAAGTTGTGGCGAGCCAGGGTGCGAATATTACGCCTATGAACCCCGTCGTCATAACGCCGGAAGACGTGGCTGGGGCAGTCCGTAGGGCCCCGAACTGGAAAAGTCCAGGACTTGACGGGCTGCATCACTACCGGCTGAAGGGGTTCATAGTGTGTCACACTGTACTCGCCCGTCAGTTTCAAGAAGTTCTTGATCAGAAGTCGCTCCCGAGCCTATTCACTACTGGGATCACTCACTTCGTTCCTAAAGACCAGGATACCACAGGCCCGAGCAAATACCCCCCCCCCACCACGTGTCTACCCACCGTATATAAGATACTGACATCCATTTGGAGCGCGAGAATCACTCGTCACCTGAAGTTAATTAAGGTGATGTCATGCGCTCAAAATGGATGTCGGGGCGGTGGTTGTGGAACCAAGGAATCACTCCTCATTGACGCGGTCATCGGCAAAGTGGTGAAACGCAACCATGAGAACTTCTCCGCCGCCTGGATAGACTACAGAAAGGCATTCGACTCGGCGCCCTATACATGGCTAAAGAGGGTCCTTGAGCTATACAAAATTGACCATACAGTTAGAGAATTCCACGAGCAGTGTATGGGATAGTTGAGTACGATCCTTTGTCATCTGGGCGAGCGGATGACGGCTGTGGAGAGCCGCATAAGGATAAGAAGGGGTGTCTTCCAGGGCGATTGTATGAGTCCAATCTGGTTCTGTCTCTCTTTGAACCCCCTCAGTACTTTATTGGACGGCATCGGGAGGGAATTCCAGCTTTGGAATGAAGGTACTAAAGTGACCTACCTTTTCTATATGGATGACCTCAAGTTATTCACCTCAAGTCTTTCCCATCTTATGGAATTTCTAAACATCGCTTGTGTGTAAGTGTGCCGTCCTCCGTGTTGAGAGGAGAAGGGTTGCTAATTCTGAGGGCATAGACTTATCTATGCCCGTCAACTTAAGGACTCTTTCCAAGGCTGAAACATACCGATACTTGGGTATGTCACAGAATAGCGGTATCGACGAGGTTGGTATGAAACAGTCTGTTTGCGATGTTTTTATTCGCGCTTGGCCAAAGTGCTTAACAGCCTTTTGTCCGGTGTGAAAAAGACACACGCATATAATGGTTGGGTCATGCCTGTCCTCATGTATACTTTTAGCTTACTCACTTGGACCCAGACTGAACTTAACGCCCTGGATAGAAAAGTCCGCACTACTATAACGCCCCATAGGATACGTTATCCGAGATCATTGGTAATGAGGCTGTACTTGCTGCAAAAGCATGGTGGCCGTGGCTTTTTGAGTGCGCTTACTATGCATGATCGCGAAGTGTGCAGCCTCCGTAATTACTTCCTGGCGAGATCGGATGATCCATTCTATAAGGATGTCAATTCCTGTGATAAAAGACTTACCCCTCTAGCCTTAGCCAATGAGCAATGGCAAGACCCGGCGGTGCAGAGTATTTCCGACCGGGAGACCGTATGGTAGGAGAAAGAGCTCCACGGAAGGTTCTGCAAGGCTGTACATGACTGTCATACTTTCGTAGACACAATAGCCTCCCTCCACTGCCTACGTTTTGATGACCTCTTGGGAAGAACTTGCACCGTCTACAATGACCTTGATGCGCCGATCTGCAAAAAAGCTGGTGATAAAATTGCAATCTGCAGGAAAGCTGGTGATCTAATTCCACATTACATTACACTTGTACATTAGGTCATAATTATTACGTGTATAACATCCTTGACACATGTTTTTAAGTAAGCTCTTGGATACGAGTTTTGAACTCTTCTGTCGGAAATAAAATTTGGTATGTTAAAAAAATGTGCAGTTGAAAAAGATTTCACAATGACTTTTTGTTTGTTATTTGACGCTTCTGCTTCTTCAAAGTCCCTAAAATCACAAAGTTTTACTTTTTCTTCAGGGCCAACTGGACCGATGGTCCACTTGATCATTTCTCCTAAATAATGGAATCATATAACACCGCATTATTTTGATTCACTGGATCAAAATAATGCGGTGTTATATGTTCGGTAGAAATGATTTCACAGTTGACTAAAAGGCCAAATAACGAGTATAATAAACAATTATCATTTTGAGCACTGCAGTTATAGAGCCATATATTCATGTTAGTAAGATCTCGGTTACATCAAAGAAAATGGTAGAAGGCCGTCATGAAATCCTCTTGTTTTCTCCATCATACCATATGACTGTTAATGGCTTTGAAGTTTTCGTGTTCATTGTTTTTCAGAGATTCCAATTTTAACATTTAGCAATAATTAAGTCAATCATTATTAATCTTGTGAGTTACTTGGGTATTTGTAATGAGGATTAAATACTATGGAATCTCTCTAATTCTCTTGGATATGTTATGTTGACTATGTAGTTCTAGATGTGATTTATGTTATTTATTTTTTTGCATTTGTTCTTATGTCAGGATCCTGTAAATAAACATCAGTCAGTAATACACAATTTAACTTTTGATGGCCAGAATGCTTACATATGAGTAATTTCCATATAAATTAAAGAATCTTATTATTTCTATGAAATGAAGATTTAATAAGTGTACCTCTGTCCAACATTAGTTGTCATGTTTTTGTTATCGTACACTGTTTAATATTACAAAGGTCGTAAATTTGTTACAAAATACAGTGTATTTCTGATGTATAAGAATCTTATGCCTACACTTGTAGCTCTTTATCACACTCTGTTTCTGAGTCCATAGTTTTTAAGAAGTTGTCTGCCTACCGCCTTTTACATTACGTCAGTATAGGATAATTATTAACAATGTAATATAACGGACTTGGTTATACTATTAGTGTAGTCAAAATATCTAGAACATAAGGAGATTTTAAGTCAAAGAAAGCAAGTTAAATTGTTTAAAATGTGTTATTATTTATGTCTTAAAGTATAAAAATGGTTATTTCTTATTAATTAGTTTATAAATGATAATTATCGGTATGTTCATATTAAAGCTTTTGGTCTTCACATAAAACTAAAACCAATAAAACTCCTTACAAAAAGCATGATATTCTTCAAAATAAGTAGGCTAGTTCATCTGCACATTTATAAGTTTGTGAACAATATATTGTGCATAAACTAAGTTAAAAACCTTTCTCATGCTCATAAGTAAAAAAAAAATACGAGATCTAATTGAACTTGTATTTGTACATAACATGTACATCGTTATATTATCATTTTAAATATTTCCCTATTTTGCAATATCAATAAAATTGTGTGGGTTTCTGAACATAACCATAAACATTTTGTTTTATTGGTTTTAAGTGCCAGTGAATGTGAATATGTAATTAGATTTTCTACACTCTATCGCATGTTTATAAAAGTTCAAAGACTTGATGTCATGGATGAAGGATCTTCCTACAGTATCATTGTTTGGAATTTTAATTAAGTTTGGTCCAAATGTAATTACTTTAAGAAGCTCTTAAATTCAGTTTAGTGAGTCAATAATTAGAGGTAGGGTGAACATTTAGTCTGCACTGAACTTTTTATTGCAATGTTATGCATTTTTTTTTACTTTCACCCAATCGCTAACTGACTCAAGTTCCTATACACAATAGTTACGATGTAATTTTTTACAGTTCTTTAATTAAGATAATGATAAAGTGTAGAAATCACTGCAAGGATTTTTCCTTTTTGATATGAAGTTGATAAAATATATTTCCTCTCATTTTAATTGTACCACATTTGACCTACATTTGCGAATATTTATAAAAGATTGATATTTCGGTGTTTCATTTATGTTTCCCTTTTCCCAAAAACAGTGAAATATTGTATTATAGACCAAACAATGGATGTTGAAACGGACGGCCTTGTTCTTCATCTCACGCCCTTAACAGTGATCAAACAGATACTGGCCTTTTTACTACCACCTCGTTGGGTTTGGCAATCAAATCGATGGGCGTGACCCCTAATAAGACGTTGGTCTTAGAACCTTAACGAAGATTCTCTCTAAAGAAAGTAGTTGATGACTAAGGGCCGTACCACAAACACTACACGTAGTATACAGTGGTAGAGCCACGCAGCAGCCTTTGTTTTGCACGTATGGGCCGGCTCAAACCGGGGTGGTACCACGACCTCAGAAGACCGGCGTGGAGTAGCTTTGCTTCTGCATTTCGTTTGGTGAGTGCAGGTGGCCGGAGGCCCAATTCCCCCCTTAACATGGTAGCGGAGTTAAACCTAAGACTACCCAAGGAGGGTACAAGCACCCTCGGTGATGGAGAATAACGTTTTGGGCATCCACGCCCAAACTCCCCTACTCGTCCTGAGCGTCGGTGCTCAGGCTGCCCCGCACATTCTGGGGGGGGGGGGAAATTCCGCGCGGGGTAAACAGAGCAATAAGTCAGAGGCGCCTCCTGCCACGCTATCCGTGGATTTCTGCAACATCAAGGGACTTCATTCAAACCTTAATGCCGCCCACTGCCATCTGGAAACGGCGAAGCCAGACTTGCTCTTTTTAATCGAGACACAGTTGTCCTCTCTGGCTGACACTTCATATCTCTCCTATCCGTGGTACAGATTAGAACACTTTTGTGCCCCGGGCTGGAGTTTGCGTGTACGTCAGAGAGGAAATCTGTTTTCGACGCCTCGGCAGCCTTGAAGGTACGGACCTGTCCATCTTATGGCTACGCGTAGACAGCGACGACCATCCCCGCGTCTACGGGTGCTTATATAGGTCCCATAGTGGTAATGCCGACACAGACCGACTAATCGACTACGACCAGATGGGTGCAGACTACGTGCTGCAACAAGTCCCACCCGCAGAGATCGTGATACTTGGTGACTTTAGCGCCCACCATGCCGAATGGTTTAGTTCTCGTTTAACCGATCACGCGGGTAGATCTGTTTATGACTTTGCTTTGGCATATGGTCTGACCCAACTGGTTACCTCGCCTACGCGGATCCCAGATGTGGAAGATCATATATTTTTCCTGTTGGGCCTTCTGCTGACCTCTCCGGACGGATATCAGTCCGGACGGATCAGGTCTCCGTTGATGTTCCTCTTGGTTTCTCGGACCATTGTCTGATCTGGAGTACGGGTGCCACCCACGCTCCCATCGCAGTTGCGTACTGCAGGTTGCCCCCGTGTTTGGTGCTATATGTCAGCCCAAAGATGGAATGCGATTTTTTTTTGTATGCTACCCTTGGAGGCGGGTTCGCTTCTCGCCGGATTATCACAGCGTTGTTTCTGAATCTGCATCTGACGGGGAATAGAACTATTTATTCCACCATCTGTGGTATCTATCGTGTCGTGAGTGTTACAATGCCTGAGCTCACGCACCGACGTCTCGGGCTGTAAATACCAACGTTATTAAAAAGAAGTATAATTCTGTTTGTAGGTCCTTCAAAAGTGTTATTGTCAAGGCAAAGTCAGAGCATATCGGCAGAATTGGCGAGAAATTTGTTCATCTTCCTTCGGGAACACGTGCATTCTGGTCTCTTGCTAAGGTTGTTCAAGGGAACTTCTGCCAGCCATCTCTTCCACCTCTGCACAGGGAGGATGATTCACTGGCCTATGCCGTAAAAGACAAAGTCAATCTACTGGACTATCTCATTGCGTCCAACTCGACTCTTGATGACAGGGGGAACACACCACCGACCATCCCGTAGCGTGAGTGCTCCATACAAGATGTGCTGTTTACCCAACGCTTGGTGCGCAGAGCACGCCTCTCCCTGGACATCAACAAGTCGAGTGGGCCTGATGGCGTCCCTCCTATTGTGCTACAGACGTGTGCTCCGGAGTTGGCATCGTCTTAACGCGTCTTTTCCGGTACTTCTACTCTCTAGGCGTAGTCCCGAAATCATGGAATACAGCTTTCGTGCACCCGATCCCAAAAAAAAGGTAACCGCTCTGATCTGTTCAACTGTAAGCCTATCGCCATCACCTCCATGTTCTCTAAAATAATGGAATCTATTATTAACAGCCAGCTCATGCGGTACCTTGAAGATCACCAGCTGATTAGTGACTGCCAGTACGGTTTCCGTAGCGGTCGCTCGGCTGGTGATCTTCTAGGTTACCTAACTCATACAACAGTAGATTAACAAATAGTAGAATAACAGCAGAGCCGTTAGTTTGGACACAGCGAAGGCCTTCGATCGGATTTGGCACAAAGCGCTTCTTACGAAGCTTCCTTCCTATGGGCTTCCCGAGAAATTGTTCAATTGGATGCCCAGTTTTGTTGCTGATCGGAGCATCAAGGTCGTAGTAGACGGTGCATGCTCCCATTACAAGCCCATTAACACTGGTGTTCCACAAGGCTGCGTGCTATCACCAACGCTGTTACTTCTGCATATCAATGATACGTTGCAAATTAGTAGCATTCATTGTTATGCAGACGACAGCACTGGTGATGCTTTATACACCGGGTGTGCCAATATTTCTCGGGAAAACGTCGCCGAGTACAGGGACAAACTTGTGTCTGAAGTCGAGATTTTATTGAACAAAATCTTGGACTGGGGGCGACTAAATCTAGTCCAGTTTAATCCTCAGAAGACACAAGTTTGCGCGTTTACCGCTAAAAAGTACCCCATCGTCGTATCTCTTCAGTTTCAAGGCACTCCCCCTGTAGCCTCAGACAGCATCGGAATCACGACACCACTAAGCGATTTAAAAGAAGTTTTGTTCCTCGCACAACTTCCTTGTGGAATCAACTACCACCAGAGATTTTTCCACACTGATACGACTTAGAGACCTTCAAGAAAAGAGCCTATTCCTTTTAAAAAGGCCGGCAACGCATCTGCAATCCCCCTGGTGTTGCAGCTGTTCGTGGGCGGCGGTAATCACTTACCATCATGTGAGCCGTATGCTCGTTTGCCCCCTCTCCTATAAAAAAATCACACATAATAATAATTATTATAATGTGTCTTACATATACTATGGCAGGTATTATGTTTTTCTCGATTTAAGTGTTTAAACTTTAAACATTTAATGAAATCTTAATGATAATAGCTTATTCCTATATACATAAATATTAATATATTCAACATAATGTGCAGAAATAAAAATGAAACTTCAATCCTTGAAACAGTGATCCTTATGGGCCATGTAATTTACTTAAAACAGATTCTATATCCATGTTTTGTATATATGCCGGTTTAAGTAAGTATCTTGTTTCCGATTTAACTTTTTTAGCGTTCCGCTTTGCAATCATTTCCTCTTTTTTACTTTAATTTTTTCTTTGTACTCTGCCTGCTCAACCTAAAGCGCTATTTAAGTTACTACTAACTCACATTCTTGGATTATCTGACTGTTTAACTTCAAAGATGTGTCTAAACTAGTCAATGTTGAGTCAAATATTTCATAAACTTGTGCTTTAAGATGTTTCATTGGCGTGTACAATTCGTCAATATTCTATATCGAACTAACAGCTATTACAGTCTCCTTAACATAATTATTCATGACCATATCTTACGGGTCTTGGTCAAGCAATACACTGAATGGTGTAGCTTTCAACCGCATAGAAACAACATCTTCTATACAAACTTCCATAAAAAATTTATCCTTGAATTTTGCTTGCCGCTCCTGCAAGTATGCAAGAACGGCAAGGTTTAATCAGCAGTTTTAATCGCCATACTGATGTAGTATATAATTTGTAGTATCTTCATTACATTCATGAACAGATAGTTCTATTTCCTCATTATCATCGTTGACTTCGATTACTTCGAGGTTGACTGTAGTACTACTTTGAGTTCTAGCACTATTTTCTTCCACTGAAATACGATTCTTAACTTCTGAGTTTACTGAAAAAAGTGAATGTGAGTTTGTTTCTTGAGTTCGACGGGGTGAATCAAGC
>DWHP01007858.1:0-10779 GCA_018247895.1 Parnassius honrathi
CGGACGACAAACAATAATTAAAAAAGCTGAAGGTACTTCGAGTTTAATAATGACATCGGGACGTCAGTCATCTCAGTGCCCCGTGACCATGGGTGCTGGAAAGTAACCGAAACGTCGAAAATTAAAAATAATTAAAAATAAACGCGATAAAATCCGGTCGGGAAGTAAACATAAATTTAATTAATTAAAATTAAACGCGAAATAATTCGTAAAAGTAGTTTTAATCAATATGTTATTCAATTTAAATATTTAGTACAGAAATTCATTTTATAAACCAAATTATTTGCATCTGTCTTAAGCATCCCGGTACAACTGCTTTTAGTCAAATTATGATTTAATACACTCAAGTGCAGTATTAATTAAAAATCGCTGAAAGCTCCGCTCGTGCTCATTATCGTAGCTAGTATTTAAGCCGATCTCACTACGCTCCTGTGGACTGTTAATCTTTTAATGGAATTAACCCGCGGCCGGCGATGTCACTAGCAAAATAGCACTTTACAAAGAGTTAAAAAAGTACTAGAATCGAATTGGACTATGGATGAAACCATTCAAAATATACAAGGTCTCTTTGATATCAAGTAGAAACATTTTATTTAACCAAAACTATATTAAAAGGGTTCTTATAATATAAATGAAAACATAGTTGATAATAAGCCACAGAAAAGAGGTGGTCGTTTTGAAGCTGTTATAAAATAAATTTCGTAAATAGTTTGTAAAACTTTTCATATTGTGTAATTTGCTTTTTATTTAAAAGTCCCGATGGGTGTTGCTATTTTTTCCCAGTAGTAAATAAAGAAATTACTTGTACTAAGAATTATACATGATCTATATTGAATAAAAAAGTATTCCATATTATTCTAGTCTATTCACTTATTGTATTGGTTTCCAGGTATGTAAGCTACATATCACGCAACCTTCGGCTCGGATACCAGTTCGAACTTAAACTTATGCGTAAAGAGAATTTATAGGGTTTCGAATCTAGGTTTTATATAGAAATAAGGAAACGAGCACGTATTAAATCAGATGGTGAGTGGATGCTGTGGCTCTTGGACAACTTCATTTCTAACAAATTAAATTAATTAAAATGCATATGCATTCTCACCCTTAAAAACTAAAATAGAACGTCTCGTTACCAGAAAAAAGGATGTTTGGTTTCTGTTACTAAAATTCGAGAGACACCAACTTTAAACTGCTACGTGACGCTGGTATTCTTGGCGAGCGTGATCCTCCTCCTGTTGAATCGACCCCTTCGTATTACAGAATTGCTCTACCACAGAGAAGAGATGCATTTAAGATCCAGCCTTTATCATTACAAAAGCATTATATCCTAGACGATTAGCTTAGGTATTCCACGAAAGTATTTTTGACTTGTCATGGCAGGGAAATAGTGGCAACAAACCACGAAAAAACTTCTAGGAATATCCTTTGTATCCACATGCCACAGTAACTAAAGAAAAGTCGCTGGAGGGAAAGAGCTTTGGAATAGCGATGCGCGACTCGTCCTATCCTCCATGTAGGCAAGAGCATTGTCATGTCCTTAAGAATATGGAAGTCAAATATGGAGTATTTGTTGAAAGTCCGACACATTCTGTCTCTACTTCCGCAAAGTGGGCATGTTTAGGCGTTCAAACATGAAGAAGCCTATGGAACGTAATTTTTACTGCACCACTTTTCTTACCGAAACGTAGCGAAGCTTTAGGCTAGTAACTCGAGCACGATCAAAATTAAATTCGTACCGCGAACGGAAGCAATTTTTAATAAAATATTTGCAGCGCCTTACAAGTAAATGAAACTAATTTTGCAAGCTCTAACCAATTTGACGCGCAATTAGTTATTGTATTTTCTTTGAAACATGACGTACCTACGATTTTCTTCGAAAAATTTGTTTGACGTGTTATCATCATCATCATCACAGTCTTTCAAAGTCCACTATATTTACTATATATTTGCCATAGTTGTCAAGCTCATCAAACGGGTTATCTAAAGCAATTTACAATTTTATTTAGATGTTTTGGAAAACGCTGCTGCCCATTTTGTGCTTACAGTGGCATAATACACACAATACATATTGATAATAATAAAAAATGCAGTGCCAATACGCCCGCTAAAGACAAGCAAATATACGTAGGTTGTCTACGTATATTTGCTTGTCTATTCACAAAATACTATAGCAAAATACTATTGCTATAGTATTTAGTCTGTCATGTAGGCTACCTATGAGGAAAGGCTTATACTCAGCTGTGTATTTTGAAACAAAGAAAAAATGGAGACAGTCCTATCTTTTGGTAGCGTCGAGATATTGTGAGCATTTTCGTAAATTCATAATGCGTCATATTTAAATTAATTTATATTTCGAATTACAGAAATCATTAGTTAAATAAATATTGTAACGGTGAAAACAATACATTAACACCTCTGTGACATTGTTATATTGGCTATTCCATTTGTAAATATAACTCATTGCTCTCGCTTGCTAGATTGTTTCGTTCCTTGCATAATTATTTAGCTTTTGTCACTTCATTACGGTGCAGGGCGATAAGGTTTTTAATACAAGGGGACGAAAAATGAACCAGTTGATAAATGTTTTTTATCGTTTCATTATAAATATGCCATACAATCCATCAATAGATTATTAAATTTTATATATCAATAGGCAGATCTTGATTAAGTTATTCCACGTACTGTCCATTGCAGTAATGCAGTACAAAGCAGTCCGTCGTGGCTAGTTTTTTAATGAAGAAGTCTTTTGATTTCAAAAAGCCATGCATACGAATGCAAGTTTGTATGAGTATATTATTGTATATGTATATTATAGTATATATTGTTAAACGTAGCAGCATTGATCACATTATATATGTCACTTATGTACTACCTTAAAAGGCTTACGGGGATCACCCGAGAATCACTCGCCGTTCAATTACGATTAGAGCGAAGACAACGTATAATTTAAAATAAAATACAAAATAATGTGTGATAATGTGCTTTTTAGACGTGATAGAGCCGCGTTGCAGCTATATCAGTTATAACGCGAATGGGTCCGCTCGGCCGCGGTGGGATCGTGCTCTCATTAGAATACAAGCGTAAAATAGCAGCTTAATGCTGCTGTTTTTTGTATGGTGAGTGTAGAGGACCGAAGACCACTTTTACAGGAAACGAAGCATTTCATCTTAATCCTCAGGGTTAACAACGCATCAGCATTTTGATTCTTAATCAAGGATAAATACAGAAACATCTGTATGTTTAAGAACATACTAACCATAATATGAACTTTAACTTTCTCCATAAATCAACAATCGCACGTGAAAAAGTTGTATGATGATAGTCCATAAAAATAAATCGCCACACACGTCCATACGCTTGACTGTGCCTAGTTACCTGGTGCCTACCGTATTTTTATATATCGGAGGTGTTACAGACAATATTGGTTTCATTTTTAAGCCAGCTTCTATTAAAATTCAAGCCGCCGGAAAAGACAAGTCGTTAAATAAAACAATCATAAAAAACAGTCAGATTTTACTATCGATAAACTGTAATATCCCTTTGCAATAGTGTATCAACTTGATTAACAAATTGGTCTCTCTTATATAGGACAAACTAAAAAATCAATAAAAACCCGCGTGAAGGAATACATTCACTTTGATGTGAAGAATCGACGCTCTGGGAAGTCTGCAGTCGGTGAGCATATACAGAATCGCCACTGTCAGTATGTACATCAGATTTGATAGATCACAAATGATCGCAAAAGGACACGGATTCCTAGCAAAAAATATCCTTATTGAATAGAGAAAATAGCTGTATTCTAACATAATAATTAGACCCTAAACCAAGCATAACTCTGTAAGACTTCAAGATACTGTAAGTTCTTTCTACATAGTTTGGAAAAATATACCAATTTTGAATTGAAGGTTACCATAATTAACTATGACCCGGGAATGTTGACCATTTTAGTGTCCCCGTGAATAAGGGTGTTGTGGATGCTGCAGATCCGTAGTAGCTCAGGGGCTAATAGGTCGTTGTAGATTTCACAGTACGTAAGCAACCCGGGTTCGATCCTTGCCGGCACCAAAGAAATTGTTAATTACAATTTTAAGTGATGATTAACCATGTACTCGGCGGTGAAGAAAACATTGTGAGGATACCTGCATGTCTGAGAAATAGGAAAAAAATATTTCGAGGTCATGTGAAGTCCGCCAATACGCATGGAGCAGCGCGGTAGAGATTCCTTTACCCTATGTGAGGAGGTCAGCTCTCCAGAGGTCTCCAGCTATGTGACGTACATATGCTGTAACTTTGACTTATATAGGTGCTGTAAATTAATCGAAACTTTGGAAAAAAAGTTAATAAACACGACATAATCCAAAAGTAGTTTCATCCAATGTGTAAATTTTTGCGTAAGTAGTATGTAAACTTGCTTTTAGTAACTTTGTGATAAACTGTAGCGATGATTATAACGATAGCGATGATGGTGAATTTTACAAAAAACAAATCAGATCGTACAATACGCCATCATTTGAACACTGTAAACAAATATCACAAAATGTTCCAATGATCAAATCTTAAATCTTCGATTGTCCCTTTTCAATAGAAATTATACATAAATCCTGCTTATCTAATTTCCCGAACCAACAATCGATTCAATTGGGACCCCATCACAGAGATGAAAATTGAAAAAAAAAAACATGACAAACATCAAAGTTGTCGTATTTGAAACGGAACGAGTCCTATTCCAATTTCCATAATAGCTTCTTCTACTTCATTTCGTTACGGTACAAACAATAAGCTGATCTCGATGTAAAACATTTAAAACCTAGGTATAAACACTAAGAAATAAAGGAATTTCGTCTTAACGTTCATTATTAAGCAATAATTAAAAAGACCGTTAAAGGTTACCCAGCTTGAACATTTAATCGTTTAGTCGAATACCGTGAGTAAGTGCTTACTTATAGTAAATTAAACTACAGCCTAATTAAACGGAGTTATTAGACGACGTAATCATGAAAAGTCGGAGGAAAAAAATTCCTTATGGTTACTACATTAAAAACACAGACCTAATGGATTCTTCTTCAAGTATAATATTGAAGTTTTATTAGTTATGATAGGCTTGTATTAGCTCTTAGAGTAATAACATTTATATGTACGCGTAGTGCTTATAGTAACTACATACATACGCAGTCAGTAGTCTGTAAGGCTGACAGTAGCGTTGTTGATATATAATTTAATTGACACTTATAGATTGAAATGCTTTTTTAGAGCTGACAAATCTAAAAATTCCTAAAATAGTCAAATATATTTTATTTCTAAAAAAGGCAAACGAGCAGATTATAGATCGAAAAACTTTATTCTATTTATATCGTATATGTTAATATTGTGGAAAGTTGAAAATATCAACAAATAATTTGGCATTATTCTTTAAATTAATATTAATGAATTCATAATTCCACTGCTGAACCTAGGCCTCCTCCAGAGATTGCCCTATAGAAATATTTGCTGTAGTTTGACACACTTAACAAGAGGGTTAGCACCTTTTTTATTATTTATTATACTTAGAACGATGCCGCTACCTATCAACTGATTTGATTCTCATTCGCCTTTACGACACTCACGGGATGACGTGAGTTGTTGTATATTCTTAAACCGCTACAGTGGTTCAACAGTGGTAGAGCCATGCAGCAGTTGTATTAATAGTATAGTTGTAGCACGAATGGGTCGGCTCGACCGGGGAAGGACCATGCTCTCACAGAATACCAGTGTAAAATAGTAACTCAATTCTGCTGTGTTTCGTATAGTGAGTATAGAGAACTGGAAACCTTTTTATTGAAAACGAGGCATTCCATCTGTGTCCTCACAGGTGACAACGTATCTGCATTATGATTTGTAAAGGAGGATATATGTAGATGTCTATGGGCCACAGCAAGCACTTATCATCAGATGGACTGTGTGCTCGTTTGTAACCGTATCCTACAAAGAAAAAACCGCCACTATGTAAGTTGTTTATGAATTTTAAGGGTATTCTTTTTTACTGAATTCAATATTTTATAACTGGTATTCATTTTGGATGTAAAACACTAGCACCTTAAAAGCGGCAAGTCTCCATGCGAGGACGGAATTCCTGTGGAGTTTTTGAAAGTGGGTAGAAAACTAGTATTTGAAATCCTTCCAAAGCTCTTTAGTTCCCTCATCCATGGTGGCACTACTACGGAGGCGTGTAGCAGACGGGCGGTGATCTTGTTCTTCAAGAAACGCGACAACGCTCTCTTGAAGAACTACAAACTGATTACCCTTTGTGCCGCGTCTACGTGCTTTTTCTGAGAGTCATTGCGAATCGTCCCGCACGCAAACTCGACGATTTCCAACCTTCAGAACAAGGCGATTTCCGAAAAGGCTTTAGTACCATGGACACATACACACCCTTCAACAAATTTTGCAGAAGACCCAGGAGTACAATTTGCTATATCTTGCGTATGTGGATTATGAGAAAGCCTTTGATTCCGCCGAAATTTGGACGGTGCTGCAGTCCCATCAGTGGTGCCAAGTGACCGTCGGTATATCGAAGTGCTGAAGTGTTTGTTCTGTACGGCTACGGTGGCCATCCGAGTACAGAACCAAAGAAACCCTTCACTATTGCATCGGAAGATAATTTTAAACTACTGGACTTGAAAGGATACGGTATTAACATGATTGCGGGTACAGCTCTAACCTTCGATTTGCCGACGATATAGTCCTTATAGTAGAATCACTGGAGGATCTAAGCACAATGCTCAATGAATTCAATAGTGCTTCCTAACAAATAGGTTGTGAGATGAACATTTACAAAACAAAGATCATATGTAACGTCCATATCACAGGTGTGATAGTAATTGCTGGGAGCATTAAGCTCGAAGTTGTTGACGAGTATGTTTACCTGGGATAAATAGTCCGACTAGGTAAGTCCAGCTTCGACCGAATGGCCAATCGACGGATACAACTCGACGGGCAGCGTTCGGGAAATTACAACATATCTTCTCGTCGGTTATATCCCAAAAATAGGAAACGAGATGGTAGAACCGGTACGAGTTGTTAGTGACGACATGGATCTGAAACGTTGTCCTTTAATTCTGGCCGTATCGGGAAGTTAAAGATAGGTCAGCGAGCGTTGCAAAGGGCTTTAATATATCTCTTGAAAATGAGGATATCCGCAGTTGAATCAGAGTGACCGACATAGCTCAACGGATTAGTAAGCTAAAGTGGCAATGAGTCAGCCATATATCTCGAAGAACCGTCTTAGTAACGACTTGGTAAGACGTGCAGAAAGCCGTTGAATGCATGTGACTCAGGACTGTGCATTGTAGCATTTCTTAGGGGGACGTATTATCAGCAGTGGTTTTGTGATGAATTTATGATGATACATGCTAGATGCAATGTTGTATAGCCACGAATGGGTCAGCTCCATAGGGTAGGACTACGCTCTCACATAATATCAGCGTTATATAGCCGTTTGAAACACACTACTCAGAATATCAGCGTAAAATATACTGCGCAAAATATACTGTGTTAAAGATACTGCGTAAAGTGCAGTGCAGTATACTGCAGTGTAGTGAACCAGAGAACCTTTTCACTAGAATTCAGACATTTCGTCTTATTCGACGGGGATGTCAGCGAATTTGCATTTTTGATTTTTATTTGAGGATAAATGTGTCTATGGGCTACAGCAAGCAAAAGATTGTTTATCTTATACCGTCACTATATCAGATCAATTTCTGATTTTTACAAAGAAAGCCACAAGGAATTAGGAATTTACAAGATCCATTTTTCGCATGACATTTCTACAAAACCTTCACACCACATGTCAACTAACGTCAGCTAATTTAAATAAGAAAAGCCATATTTGCGAAGAAGCCGCAGGTTGCAGGTTTCCATACGATGGACGTGGTAAATCAGCATGTAAAATTGCAATTAACAATTTCGTTGGTCCCGTCGGGCCGTGGTAGCTCAGATAGTTAGCGTTCGCTATCGAGAATTTCACAGTACGCGAGCAACCTGGGTTCAGAATAATCTGTTTTAGGTGAATAATTGTAGTGATAACTAACGGACCTAACAAGTCTTTAATTTGCTGTACCATATTTCGAATAACTTACCGCAAGGTCATTTACTTTATATTTGTACATAATTGTAACCTACTTACAAATGTCACATATAGAGCTTTATTTGATTACAAGAGCTCCTTAGCGTATGTATCCACTAACTCGATCATCTATATACTGAACAATGATTTACAGAATTCATCAGGCGCGATTCCAACAACAGCTTCTGTGACCTGATGTTGACCTGTTGTTTGATTCGCATCGGATATAGTTATTTTGCGCAATAAATACTCCGTGTTTATCTGTACCTCATTTACAAGTCTTTAACGTAAAAATTACGTCATATATATTTATACCATTATCTCACATTACAACTCCTTATCTTAAGGATTCTATTCAAGCACTAGCTGTTCTTTTTAACTGACTTACTGCTGACGTCCTCTTATCGCTACAAATTTACTGACATGTATCAGGTCCAGGTTTTATCCTGTGAAGACGAGTCATTTTAATCTGTAAATATAGAATTGACTTATAGCTGAACTATCATCTTGATAGAACAAGAAAGTTGTTTCATATAGAATAAGGGTGGCAAACGAGCATACAGTCCACCTGATGGTAAGTGGACACTGTGGCCCATAGACATGTACATTTATCTTCGATTAAAAATAAAAATGCAGATGCATTGCCAATACTGAGGACTGAGATGGAATGCCGTTTCCATTAAAAGGGGTCTCTGGTTCTTTACACTCAACATACGAAACACAGCAACATTAAGCAGATATTTTACGCTGGTATTCGTTGCGAGCGTGCTAATCAAAATTATACGAAATTGACGCCTTCTCTGTGTTTATATATTATGTAGTCATGAATTGACGGACCGAATCACACGAGTTTTAACCTTCCGAGGGAAACATAAGATTTATACGGGTTCGCAACCTACATGAACTCTGACTGGCAACAATAGATATCCACTAGAATTAGGAAAAATAAAGGAGGCGTCAACCTCATATGATTTTGATCAAAGGACACTTACAGGTAAGTTACTTTGACCAAATAATAGGGTATTTTCCACCATGTAAAAAACTCAAAAAACATATATTTATGATAGATTTTGTAAAATGTAAATGAAAAATATTGATTTCTGTTTATAAAATTGCATTATAAATTTTATATTTAAATTTTAAGAATATTTTTTTCGTCTGTGCCTTAAATCTGTAAAACAGAGTCCGCCATATTACGTCGTGACGTCACTGACCCTGCCTAAGGATATTAGTGTACTGTATCACTGATTAAGAGAACTAGCTAACGTGCTACGTTATTTTTAAAATTTTCAAATTGTAAATATTATAGTTTTATTACGAATTTTATTGAAAAAGCATCACGGAAGGTGAATTCGTAAAAGCAGAAAGTACTAATCTACCAAGGATAAATAAATTGATGGTGGCAAAATTTTTTGCATGCAATCGCAATTTTTGTTCCGCGAGTTGAGGAATATTAAAACATTAATGTAAGTACCTATTACCAACTTTTGTTTATACAAAAACATAATACCAGGTGAGAGTGTATTTTGATAAAACATAGTTTAGTAGCTATGATATTTTAGTTCATCTATAATTACAATCATTAGTTATAATATCTAAGTTAACCTAATTTATTACAAAATTTGACTTGCGATACCCCTACCCTTGCTTTACCTCATGATGTTTGTTTTGTATTAAACAATAGTTAAATAAAAAGACCACATGAGAAGAAGGAAAGAAACAAAGAAAGAACCATTCATTTGATGATCACACTTTACACACAATTTAAGAAATGTAAATATAAATAACAAGGGGTAAAAATATGCGTGCATAGTTGTAAAACTACTTACGAATTAAAAATTATTAATAAGCAGTACATGCACGCCGTTAAATAATAATGAAACAAAAAAAAACTCAGCATAATGCTGCTAAGGCAGCGCTGGTATTTCAGTTGGAGCCTTGTGAGTTCACTGACAAGTCGGTGTGTGAACCTCCAATTGTCCACCAATAACGTATAGCCATGACTTATAGACTAATTACTGGCTAGAGAGTAGTGCTAACGGACACAGTTAATACACACATACTGTATAAGTATTGATATAAATGGTGTATGGTACATACACTACACCTTTTTTATAGAAGAGGGGGCAAATGAGAATGCGGTTCACCTGATGGTGACTACCGCCGCCCATGAACAACCACAACACCAGGGCAATTGCAAAAGCGTTGCCGGCCTTTTAGAAAGTAGTAACTAAAACGTTTTCCTTTTAGAAAGGAGTAAGCTCTTTTCTTAAAGGTTCTTAAGTCGCGTCGGTCCGGAAAAGTTGCCAGTGGTAAACAACTCCACAGAGAAATTGTACGAGGGAGAAAACTCCTTGTAAAATGTACAGTAGTGGACCGCCAAGCATCAAGATGGTGAGGATGGTATCGGAAATTTTGACGCGATGTGCGCTCGTGTAATTTGGCGGCTGGAACTAATTCAACAATTCCCCAATACACTCCCCATGGTAGATACTATAGAAAACGCAAAGGGATGCAGCATCTCTACGCAGCGCTAGTGAATCAGGCTTATAACACATAAAAAATTTGGATCTATGATGAAAACAAGGCAAGGTAGCAATACAATTTATGATTTTAGTATATATATCATTTATATGCTGTACTCAAAGAGACACGTCATGTTAGGAGAACTGCTAGAT
>DWHP01007859.1:0-10779 GCA_018247895.1 Parnassius honrathi
ATTCAACTACACAATAAAGTTTTTAATATGATTAAATGTTAATTTTAATTGTATTTTTTCTGCTTCCTTTTGGTTGTTCTTTAAAATATCTTATACACGTTAAGTCAAAAGATAAAAATAGAAGTTTGTTTCTTTTATCCATTTCTAAGCTAATTAATATAAAATATAAGTAATAATAACTTATAAAGAAACATTAATCTTGGATAAATTCTAACTAACTAAATTTCTCCGCTATTCAACAATTTTATCCTATCCCATAATGGCGTCGCCCTGGTGGCAAAAAAAAGTCGTTGTAATAAGAGGATTATTACCCGTGTTACATAGCGGACATTCTTTTATGTGGCGTTGCGTCGGGTCGCCTCGACAAAGGAAAAACCAAGCACGCACATAGAAGGCAGAATATTGCTTAATTTTTTTTGCACGCTTCATAATCATAAACTTCTAATCGGATAGAATGTTCTTTCGTCGTAGTTATAATTAAAAAGAAAACTGACAGCGATCACGGAAAAGTCTCGTCTAATGAAGTCAACAATCCGTCCACCACATGCTCTAATGCAAAGTCTTAAAACTTTTCAGCTCGAATGATTAAACCGTGTTCAGTCCCTAGAAGACTACAATGTAGTGCATGATACGAATGAAAGGCGGAAATTACGCAACGTTATTGTTCACATTGTAGAGGTGATCAAGCGAAATCAGGACTTAAAATTCTTTACCAGAGACCTGTCTGCCAGAAAGAACCAACTGACAAAGCTGAAGACTGATTGTGACTGCATCGTTTCCGGGACACCTGGGATTTTGAACGAGATTGAGAAGTTCTACGGGCAGCTGAACTCGTCATCGTTGGAGCCATATGCCAGTATGAGTAACAATCCAAGCGCAAGTCGCGTCCGACACTATTCCGATGCTATCCAGAACATCAGTCTGAGCAAGATTGGAATGGCTTTCCAGCGCCGTAAAAACTACAAGGCCCCAGGCGAGGATGGAATTACAGTGGAGCTTCTCAAAGCGTGTGAAACCCGGTACTTAAAGTCTTTAAGAAGCACTCCGTAGGCGTGAAGCAGGAGTGCGGTGGTTCTTCTTCAAAAAAGGCGACAACGCTCTCACTTTCTCTTTCTCTTTCTCTCTCTCTCTCTCTCTGTCTCTCTCTCTCCCTTGAAGAACCACAGACGGATTTTCCTTCTAAACCGCGTCTACGTGCTGTTTTTGAAAGATTACGAATCATTTCTCACGCAGAATCGACGACTTCTAGTCTCCCAAATAAGCCGGTTTACGATAAGACTTCAGTACCATAGACCACATACATATCCTGCGGCAGATCCTAAAGATGACTGAAGAGTACAATCTGCCACTTTTCCTGGCCTATGTGAACTACGAGAAAGCTTTTGATTCCGTCGAAATTTGAGCGGTGCTACAGTCCCTACAGCGATGACAAGTTGACTGCCGGTATATCGAAGTGTTGAAGTGTTTGTACAGTAGGGCTACGATGGCTATCCGAGTACAGAACCAGAGTTTGAAACCTATCAAACTGCAGAAAGGTGTAAGACAGGGTGACGTTATATCCCCGAAACTCTTTACCGCTTCATTGGAAGACGGACAAGCTACTGTAAAAGAAAGGATACGGCAATAACATCAATGGCGAATACAGCATTTACCTTTGATTTGCTGACGATATAGTTCAACAGAATCACTGGAGGACGTAAACGATATGCTCAATGACCACAATAGTGGGATACACTATTGTGGTCATTGAGCATACGGAGCAACGGATAGATCTTAAAATGAACGTGGACGAAACAAATATCATGTTTTATGTCCATGTCAAACCTATGCCGCTAGTTGTTGAGAGCACTAAGTTCAAAGTTGTTGGCAAGTACGTTTACCTGAGACAAATAGTCAGACTAGGTAAGTCCAATTTCGACCAAGAGGTCAATTGACGGGTTCAACTCGGCTGGGCAGCGTTACGACACATCTTCTCGTCGGGTATAACTCAAAACCCGAAAACTAGATTGTACAACCAGTGCATGTTGCTAGTGACGACTTATGGATTTGAGACATAGTCCTTTGCTGCTGGCCGTATGAAGACACTCAAGGTCGCTCAGCTAGCTATAGAAAGGTCAGCAAGGGAATAAAGGGGTTTCTCTGCGTGACAAACATAGAAATGAGCATATCCACAGTAGAATCAGAGTGGACGACATAACCCAACGGATTAGTAGGCTGAAGTAGCAATGGGCCGGTCATATAGCTTGAAGAACCAACAACCGATGGGGAAAAAAGTTTCTCGAGTGGCAGCCTCGTACCAGTAGGCGTAGTGTAGGGCGACCCCTTACTAGATGCAGTGACGACTTAACTGATAACACATGCAGGAACGATGGATACAAGAGGCTCAGGACCGTGCTTTGGGGGAGGACTATGTTCAGCAGTGGACTTGTGAAAGGCTGTAATGATGATTACTGATGATCCTACCATATTGTAGCAAATATTACACCTCTAACAACACACTGATTTTAAAACGCGTGTAAATATCTTGATGTCTTGTGCAACAACACCCGTTTCCCATCAGACTGTGTGGCATGCCACCTTAATCATCGCAGGTGTCTACGCATTTGTAGCCTTCTTTTTTAAAGTTGGTTTAGTTGTACATAGTTTGCAGTAGCCACGTGCAATCAGGTGGATCTTAAGTTTGTTTGTCATTTTTTTAAGTATAGAGTGCGTTAACTATAGCTTATATCGCCAGACCAAATCTTTTTACACGTTAATAAACCTAACACGGAATGGAAATGGTATGAGATTAGTAATATACTCTGTATTCCAAATCGCATTCTTATTTACGAAAAACATCACGTAGTTTCCTCTAGATGACATATTTTATACTGATAGTTATTGAAATTAAAAAATCTCCTTTTCTTTAAAAATAATTTTTCAAAAATAGTTTAAATTGTTATACTAATATTTATAAATAGATGCAAACCATTATGGAAACTGTCAATACGAATCATGAATGTCCTGCTGCTTGCCGGTTCTTCAAGCTACTTTACAAAGTTACCATACACGTTGCATCAGGGTTATTTTACTATATTTATTTTGAGTTTTTTTTTTACAGAGGGTTCCGAAGTAATTTCAATTAAGTTACAAAATTAAGATAACTTCTATTCAAACTAAAATAAAATTCTATTAATATTTTAATTGGAAGAACCATGCTGCAGCTATATTATGATTGTGGCACGAATGAGTTAGTTCGACCGGGGAAGGACCAAAGATCACAGCTCACATCAGACTAGCTCAGCAGCAACTCAATGCAGCCGTGTTTAACGTGGTGATTGTGGAAAAGCGGAGACTCTTTTCATTCGATACGAGGCATTTTATCCTAATTCTCAGCGTATTTACATCGAAAAATTAAGATAAGTTGTCAGATATCTGCAGTTTGATTCTTAATCGAGAATAGATGTAGAGGCCTACGAGCCACACCGTCCACTAATCAGGTTGGTTAAATCTGGTGGGCTCACAAAATAACCCATTATTTAGTCCACTGATGGGTACAGGATCATTGCATCATCTCATGACCGTTAGCGAGTTAAATGTCATTAGTACTCAAACTATATTCCATTTTCCAACCATTCTGACAAAACAACTCAGTTTTTACTTTACTTACGTTTATTCGTGATTTTGGACTCTCTTCGTATCGTTTATTTTAGAGAACCTACGAAACAGTCATTTGGCAACGGAAGAGACTAAATCGTACGCCAAAATTGTAAGAGTTAAAATAATGAATACTTTCCAAGTATCGTTATGACGTTAATTTTTCCCATAACTTATGAACTTAAAATACACGATTTTAAGTTTACGTGGCATGCGCAATTTGCTGAATAGCTTAATTTAATTCTTAGTACGTTTTTTCAGTTTATGTGTATTTAATATACCTACCTACAATATTAAAAAAGTTGTGTTGTTTCCTTTTTTAATGTAAAAAGTGATTTTGTAAAATAGACTTAAAAATAAACTGCGATAAAAATTCTAATTCATGGCCATTGTTATAAAACATATAGGACCTGCGTAATCCGTCATCAGTCCTAGTCAACCACCACTTGATTATTTAGGTTAATTAATTTGATGAAGACCGTCTACCATTACATACCCTCTCAGAATCAAAAAGTGACTCAAACACTTATTGTTTCTGCCTAGGTGTACGTCAAGGTGATTCCCTTGCCTATTCCTGTGAATCAGTATAAATATATGTCAAGAGGCATTCCATCTTGTTAAATGTTGGTTATAGGGTCCATGAGCTGCAGTAACCACTTGTCATCAGGTGGTCTGTACGTTTGTGAATGAAAGCGGAGGGCTATATCATCGGCAAAGTTTGAGATCTAACCTTGTGTTATATTTAATATATAGGAGATTATTAATATATGATAAAAATAGTGAAGGGCTCTATACACTTCCAGGTGATATGCCAAATGATGTGGTGATTGTTTCACTAACATGATTATCAAACTTAACTCGTTGCACCCCATTTGTTAGGTAGTCCTATAAGATCTAGGCGTACTCCTTTAACGCCCATATTTCCAAATTTACTTGCAAATGTATTTTTGATATAATATTAGGATCATAAGGAAACGAATGATTGATGTGAAAGCTTGAAGTTCATGTTGATCATGTGATCACTAATATTTCTTGACTCTGATAGTCACAAACTGTTCCCACCTGAATCTCCTTGAAGCCAACCCAATGAACCCAAAAAAAACCATGGAATCAGTCCGTGCATTATTTTTGATAGCTAATAAATTAACTGTTTTATTCATTAGCTGTGATAATAAATCACCGCGTAATTCCATTCTGGGCAGTGATATTTCATTTTTGTGTGATGCCGCCTTTATTTATGCCGCTATCAATCTTGATCTATATCAAATCATGCAGGAGAAACGAGTCTGCTGTGTCTCCAAAATGCCGTGGAATGATAAATTATTTACGTTCCTCGGTCGAGCCGACCCATTCAAGCTACGATCATAACATAGCCGCAGCGTGGCTCTATCACGTATAAACAACGTACCACGTACAAACGTATAAACAACGTAGTTTTCGAATGTAGTTTTAGGACTTCACGGTGTGATATGTAGTATTCAACAGTCGCTAAATAAAATCAGACCTAAGTCTCGGTATTCTTGCATAAAATGCTTGTATTTTTGAGTAAGTGTGGATTTTTTGACATTACGCAGTATTTGTCTTCTGATGTTAGGACTGAAATCGATAACTCCTTGATCTCTTCCACTTCTTAATACTTGGTTAGATCTTCTGTGTTATTTATGACAACGTAACAGTAAAATGTTATTATTACATTGCCTCAAAGACTCCATCCCATTCTGGTCTGTTGTGCGATTGGAGCCTGCGCAAGACTTCTAATTAGAACGTTCATGATGGTAACTGAATAGACGTTGGCATCTAATAGTAGATCAATAGGTTTTTATAGGTTGTATTTAGTACCGGTCAGACTGATGTGTTGAAGATGGGGCCATTCATTTTTGCTAAATTATAAGTCCAGTAAATTATTTTTAACTCGTAAAATAATCAGTGCTTGCACAGTGAACTGATAAACATTATTATCTGATACTTAGTGCAGTGTAGTCCTAGTTCTTGAGCTGCATTTTCCGATATGAGAGAGATCTGAGAGCTTTGTTAAGAGAGTCATCAGTATAACGTAGGTGACATCGTCTGCTTTAATCTTTTATGATAAAATTGTGAGAAACATTTCTTTACCCCTATTGAAAATATGTTTTACATTTTGTAGTATATTATTTGCAGAAGGCAGGGTGGCGAGCGCGCGCGGTGTTGAATTCACGTTCGTTATTATTTCATTAGTTGGACGTTCGTTATTTGCGGATGTTAGTTGATTGACCGACAATTGCGTCATAAATGTCACGATTTCTGTGGATGGGATCTACAGTAGCATGGAATCTGTAGCCGTTTGGACGTGATCGATGAGCCGGTCTGTTTTGGCATTTACCGCTATTTGACCTATAGAGGCACCCGTAGACGCGGGGATAGTCTACGCGCAGCCACGGGATGGATAGGTCCGTACCTTCAAGACTGCCAAGGCGTGATAACAGATATCCTCTCTGACGTATATGCAAACTCCAACCCAGGTCGCAAAGGAGTGTTTTTAATTGTACCCCTGGTGGGAAAGATATGAAGTATCAGCTGGAGAGGACACTTGAGTCTCAGTTAAAAGGAGGAAGGTCGGCTTCGCCATCTCCGGATGCATTTTGCGTCAGGAAGAGTAGGATAGCTTGGTCATAGATGCTCAGCTAGGGATTTCCATCACGAGGGATGCTGATACCCTCCTGAGAAAGTTTTTTTAATTTATTACACTACTATGTTAATTGGGGGGAGGGATCTCTGTCCGTGATTTAGCCTCGGTATAGGGTCTGACACAACAAGCTACTTCGTCTACGCGAGGAGGAGGTGTGTAGGATCATGCACCTTCCCTGTTGGACCTTCTACTAACCGCTCATCCGGACTGATATGAGATCTCCACCTCGGATTATTGTCTTGTCCGGATTGTGGTGCCACTCACTCTGAAATCGCGGTTGCATTCTATCGGCTGCCACTGTGTTTGGCATTATAGGTCAGCCGATTGGGATAGAATGCGGTCTTTCTTTGTATCATCGCATGCATTTCATTACTTCGCCTACGCGGATTCCAGATGTGGAAGATCATACACCTTTCCTGTTGTACTTCTGTGGCGACCATCGGAGGCAGATCCCTGCCACGGTTGGTTGCTCCTTTAAAATAACATCACGTTGTAAACAGGAGTGTTACCGGGCCTGAACTGATGCATCAACGTTTCAAGATGTAAACCCAGTTCCCTGAAAAAGAAGTTTATTTCCTCCTACAAGTTTTCAAAAGAGTCGTTGCCATGGTAAGATCTGAACACATTGGCGCAATTGGCGAGAAGCTAGTTCGTCTGCCTTCGGGAACCCGTGCATTCTGGTCTCTCGCCAAGGCTGTCCAAGGGAACTTCTGTTAGTCATCTCTTCCATACCTGCATAGAGAGTACGACTCACTGGCACATGCCGCAAAGGAGAAAGTCGATCTGGTATGCTCTCTCTTTGCGCCCAACTCCACTCTCAATGACGGAAGGATACGCTGCCGGCAATCCCGCGGTGTGAGTGCTCCAGGCCGGGTGTGCGGTTTACACAGCGCTCGCCTTACAAAGTACTCCTCTTCGTGGACATCAGCAAGTTGAGTGGGCCTGATGAAGTCCCTCCTATTGTGCTGAAAACGTGTGCTTCGCGGTTGGCACCGGTTTTAACGCAATTTTTGGTACCGTCACCTCCCTGTTCTCCGAAATAATGGAGTCCATTATAAATTACCAGCTTACGATGAACCTTGAGGATCACCAGCTGATTAGTGATCATACATATCGTTTTCGTCGTGGTCGATTAGCTGATCTTCTGGTTTACCTAACCCACAGATAGGCGAGGGCTGGTGAGTTTGGACATAGGCCTTCGATCAGGTTTGGCACAAAGCGCTTCTTTGGAAGCTCCCTTCCTATGGGCTTCCCGTGAAATTGTGCAATTGAATCACCAGTTTCTTTGCTGATCGGATATCACATCTAGTAGGTATCGTATAAAGTCTAAAGTCTAAAGCAAACTGTACCAGGAAATTAGTAACAAAATTTTTTTTGGTTGAAAGCCCGCTTGCCAAGTATGACATATATAACAAATATTCCCACTTTAGCCAATCTATGCATGTTTCAGTTCCATGTAGCAGTTGTTTGCCAAAGTTGCTACACATGATGTAAGCCGATGGATGCAGGCTAAGGACCGTCTTAGTTCTTGCGGAAGGCTACGATCGGCAGTGAAACTGTGGTAACGTCTCAACCCCCCTCCTCATCTTTATATATTATATTCTTTTTATATAAAATTAAATAATATATATACGACCAAGATTAATAAATACGTTTTGATCTTTACAAAGGGTAAGTTATTAGCCGTATGTAATATTTATGGTGTGATCGTCTTAATTAGGACCATTTTTTATGTTGTGTTTGTTTAGTAACTTAGTTCTTTTACGTGTATTTTGGAAAAATGAATACTCAATAATCTAAAAATATATGCACCGGAAATCTTTATGTAGCTTATTTTTTATTTTATGTGTGGCCTACAACAAACATTTAAAAAGTATTAGATTTGAACCGACCATACATGGTAGTCATGTTGCAGCCGTATTACGGTTGTAGCAATAATGGGTCGGCTCGGCCGGGGAAAAATTAAGCTCTCACAGAATGCCAGCGTAAAATAGCAGTTTAATGCTGCTATGTTTCATATGGTGAGTCTAGAGAACCGGAGACCCTTCTTACTGGATGTGAGGCATCCCTTCTAAGTCCACAGGAATAACAACACATCTGTTTCTTGATTCTTTATTGAGGATAAATGTAGGTGTCTATGGGCCACCGTATCCACTTACCATCAGGTGGACTGCATGCTCGTTTGTCACCTTTATTTTTTATAAAAAAGACTGAGTGGCGGTAAACGCCGCATAGAGAAGGATGTAGGGTTGTGAATATTCTTATTCCTTTGCGTATTCCACCACTGTGCGGTCATACTAAGTATAAATTAGAATCAGGATAATATCAATCTAGTTTATTATCAAAACAATATTTTACTTCGATCTGTACTTTTTCTTAAGTTATACTCAAGGAACTTTTGATTATGGAGGTGTAGGACGAATTTCGCTTTATTTTTCGAAAAATAACGAATCGGTATAATATATATAAATGCCTTGAATAATGCAGAAATTTGCCACTATCTTTTTCATATAATAGAAGACAAACGATTACATATTTTTCATAGGCCCAAAAATATAATCTGCATCTATCCTAGATTAATAATCAAATAGCAGATTGTATTGTCATCCAAAATATCTTAGGCCTAGATACCGGTGAATTGGGTCTTGGGTTCTCTACACTCACCTTACAAGACACAGCAGCATTAAGGTGCTAGTTATGTATTTGTGAAATCGCTCACCATCGAAGATTATTTCGTACTGATACGACTTAAGTACCTTCAAGAAACGAGCCTACTCGTTTTCAAAAGGCCAACAACGCACCCGCAATTCCCGTGGTGTTGCTGTTGCTCATAGGAGATGATTGTCACTAACCATCTGGTGTGCTTCACGCTGGTTTGAAACCTCTTAAACCTTCACCTTCTTCAAAACAAGTCACGCTGTTGTTCTGTGTAATCGATCGAGCCGACATATTCGTGCTACTACTGTTGGGCAAAAAGTTAAATATTTTATTACATTTTTTTTAAAACGTTACTTTAGAAGAAATTTAGAACGCTACAATCAAAATTAACTTTAAGAGTAGGAATATGGATATGTATAATAGTTTTAATTACATTTCTATCGATAACAGCCCATATAAGTCCACTTCTTAACAAATACCTTCTCCTATAGTTACAATAACCATACGAAATACAGCAATAATAAGCAGCTATTGTACGCTGTTATTCTGTGAGAGCGTGATCCTGTCCCAATCAAGCAGCACAAACTTAATATAGCTGCGGCGCGGTTCTTTAATTGGTTTTTTTACTTCGTAGTCGTTATACGGAAGATAGTGCTGCCCATCTCCTGGTTTGTTTCCCTCTTTCGCCTTTTACAATACTACTTGATGATATGGGGTACTATATATACTAACAGCGCAAATATTCTGTTGAAAAGTAATTTTACTTCTATAGTTATAACACACACACACACACACACACACACACACACACATTATTCTCGTTACACAACAACAGTTGTCGTCGAGTAACGAGAAAATAGTTTGTTTCTTTGAAATTTAAGCACAAAAACTTTGTTCAGAGCAAGATTTCTTGCAACTTTTTCACTTTTAATCTCTACAAGCAGTCCATGTTAAGGAGCTTGATTTTAATCAGCTTCGAATTTCATTTTCCGTTAAATTAGCAGTTCTATTCAAAGTCATATAAGTTTTATAGGAAGAATATATTTTCTAATGAAGGTAAATCTTTTAACATTCCTCTTTCTTTAGAAGAATCATCAAGTAACCCCTCTAAGTCTATTAAAACCAAAATTTTCTTAAAATACCTTATTGGATCTCTACCATTTACTGCAAAAAAGTTTTTTTTTTAAACACTGGTTGGACGGATAATGCTTGGAAGGTGGATTGCCAATCGAAGTACATGATTTTTCGCAACTTTAACATTCTCCACTGTAGGGTAACATTTGGTACCACCTCGAACGGTTTCCCGCCTTGTTGTAGCGAGGGGCTTAGTAGCCGAAAGGGTGCCCTTACCCCATACTACTGCAGTCGAGGTGGAGTCCCGAAGAAAGAAGAGTTTTGGTATGGCGATGCGCGACTCTGCGGGGCCGCACCGTTAATTGATGCGATGGTGGTGGGTATGCGGGGGGAGAGGTGTGTTGGTATTGCAAGATGCCGTTCGACCTACCATCGCGCATCGGACACGGGGTCGTCTGTTAGGCTTGTTAATTTGGAGGTCACGAAGTAGTGTGCGCCATGTGTTTCGGTGTGCTTTTCCTGAGAAAGAGATGGGGATGAGTGGTCCTTTCTCTAGGTGGGGCCACCACGGGACGGTTAGCACTGGTGGGGCCGTGGATGTGTGTGAAAGCTTTTCCGTGGCCCTGATAATATGCGACGAAGGCAGAACATCATGGAGTTTTAGTCGGTGCGAGTCCGAAATAACCCGTGTTTACCCCCGCCAGGCGTGCATTCCTAGGCATTTCCACACGAAAACAAAGGGCAAT
>DWHP01007860.1:0-10778 GCA_018247895.1 Parnassius honrathi
AAAAATTAAGTAAATTAAACGCGATAAAATCCTGAAAAGTAGTTTTAATCATACACACACACACAGGCGGGCAGGCGAGTCTGTAACTGGATTTTTTATTGTTTTAAGTTGTTATTGGGAAGTTAGCGTTCTCCTGTTTCAATTTCCTGTGTCGCCTCTTACGATTACCATGGGGTGTTATGCGGTATTGCAATCTTTTACGCCCGCACTACACAGTACGCCGCGACTACCTACGAGTACTAGGTGATTGACAAATATGGAGATCAAACCCGCTGCCCGCAGCGCAGTAGATTAACCACTACTGTTCGGTCTTACGAGTGACTGATTTATTATTTGATAGAATCAGTACCAATAAAATTATGTACACATGAAAATATTCTTCAGTCGGGAATCAAAGGGTCTATCATTAGATTTAGAGCAAAATTTCGTCACTATTTTGTTAGTCGATTGAAGACACGGAAATTTCTTGCAAATATTCAATTTGTACGTGCTTTGAAAGTTTTAATATTTTAATTTGCAGCTGACCATCCTAAAGGTCAGGCTAAAATATGTGAATAATATATGTACGTTAATAATCCATTCTGCAATGTCCGTTCTCTTATTTCATTGTTTAGTAATTTTTAGTGTAGTTTCACCTTAAAAGTTCTTCATAATATCGTACCCGTAGGTGTTGCAGAAATCAACTGTGAAAAATGTCAAGAATATTTAAGCGGTATGACAGTAGAGTTCAACGAGCCCTTTGATAGAGAGTAGCGGTAAATATGCTAGAAATAAAGGCGGAAACATTTTATTCAATATAGCAACATAGATTTTAGATGAAAATTATAAATAATACTTGATGAAAGTCATTCTTATGTATAATTTACCACTAGTTCGGAAAATAGCTCTGTCCTGGTAAGAACTAGCACGAAATCCAGCGTGACATTTTTAGGTTTAATGTACTGAGATTATCAATCCGTATCGAACGGACTCGTGGTGAAAATAAAAAAGAACAGCAGAAGAAGCTTATTTCTAATTATGGACTCTTGCGGGTTACTAAAGAAAAAGATTTTAATTTACACTATATATAAAAAAAACAAAGTCAAAATTCCCCCTTCTCCTTTCCACTACCGGACTACGAGGTGGTTGGTGGGTTTTCAACCCTTTCTGGTAGATATTTCACGCATTCAAGCCAAACGGTTTGCTTCGTCTTTTGTAATGTGTACTCTCAGACAAAATAGACTTTTTATTTTGTCTGAGTGTGTACTGCAAGGCATTGAATAATTTGGCGGCCTCTGTCTTTCCGTCCGAATGCAATCAGGGCATCTTCGAGGCAAGAGTGATTTACCATTTATGGGTTCGTCATCACATACCAGCTGGTGGGTTTGTGATAAGACTGACTTATAATAAGTAAAAAAAAATCAGTATCTCTTTTAGAATAAAACATAGTCCTACGGATTTGATGGCATATAAAATTAACCTACTCTTTTACGTGACTGTTGGTGTTAAAGTGCGTGATTGGGTACCAGAGAAAAAGTAAGCACAAATGCGATAATTTATTGTGCTCAATGTTTAATATATACAGTCTTCGTAATAAAATAAATATAATAAGGAATAAGCTTCGTCGAAAAGATTTCAAGATATTTTATATCTAGTTAATAGCAGTACATTCTAATAGCGTGAAAAATTCGATTAGGCAAAACTATGCTGCTGAATAAGGAAAAAACATCTTCCGTTTTTTAAGTTTAATTGCCTTAATAAATCTCTCCAGCGGTGGTATTGTAAGGCCATGAACATCTTCAAAGCGGCGGTTTTGTAGTTTCTTTGAAACTAAAAACTTTTGAAACTAAATTTTTTGTTTTTGGTG
Source organism: Parnassius honrathi (assembly GCA_018247895.1). NCBI lineage: Eukaryota > Metazoa > Arthropoda > Insecta > Lepidoptera > Papilionidae > Parnassius > Parnassius honrathi. Next base: position 1,847 of record DWHP01007860.1, read on the forward strand.
TTAAATTGTGTCACGATAATAATTATATTATTATATAAAGTATATCAGTTTATATTAGTCATCTGAGACTTCATGGTCAGTAGTCGCGTTTACGACCACAAGACCAACGAGGCAGTAGTTCGAATCCAAGGTCGGTCAAAAAAGTCAGAAAGTCGGTGGTGTTTTAAGCCGCAAAGCGAATCGAATAACCTTTACTACACAATTTAAATAAGACTTAGAAACATCCAAGTTTGTTAGAAGTAGAGGCGAGCACGTACTCTCTAGGTATGTATAGGATACGTCCCCAAAACGATTCTTCCATTGACGGAATCATAGCCCAAAGTAAATTTAATTCGATACCCTGCTGAACGGAGATATTCCATCCCATACTAAGTTGTGATAATGTATCCGTAACCTCCTTTGAAGTTGACTGAAGCTGTCAGTACCCACTTACCGTGAGGTAGATTGTTAGTTCGTTTGTTACGAGTACTTCCGTTTTATAAAAACATAAATCTGGTAAAAAAAGTTAATTTATTAATACTGAAACGCCTAATTTTCAAAAAAAGTCGACAAGACATGTTTACAATATGATTTTAATACACAGTTTACATACAGGCTTCTTTTCTGCCTCGTGCAGTAGTGAGTTTAGCTAACTTATTACTTCATATTGCTGATAAGCAGCGGTGCGCCAACTGCTGCAACCTAGTTTGAAGAGTAAGAGCGCCGATATAATAGAAAAGTGTGTCATATCATTTCTCATATCATGAGATGAATAATTTTTTTAATTAGTGTCAATATTAAAGTAACACAAGATCTTTGGTCTTATGTCACTTTAGAATTTTTATTATTATTTCATTGAAGAGGAACCCACACAAATCAAAGGATCCCTATTCACACCACGCTGACGACGCCTTGGGGTATACCCTACTCCTGAACTAGGTAAGTTCTGTTTTTATTTGCTAGCCACTATATAATAATTTTCCATAAGCCATTGGGCTCTCCCCTGGGTTGTCCGCCGATTTGGATTGCTATGGGCCCCAATCCAGTCGACCTTCGCCTGGGCAACTCAGGACCGTAACAAGCTATAATTAAAAGTGAGATTACAGTAATCACATGAAACAAAATTATATCGGAAGTAATTAAAATGAATTCGCAAACTTAAACAACGCTTTTGTGGTAATTTTTGAAACAACTTTATCCCGAGACAAATACAAGCACACGCTATATTTTTCGCATCTAATTTTAGAGCGGCTGCTGCAGTTTTCCATACGACAGTTTCTAGGTGCTTTTATTTCGTTGCTTACAATGTTATATTTATATCGTCGTATCTTCGTGCTACAGATGGTGCATTTGCAGGCCGAAATATCCCGTTATTGCGGCGAGCAACCGGTTCTTCTTCGTCATCATCTCCTTAGTCGTTATTATATAGCCGCCAAGAGTTAACGACGGCTAAATTCAAGAAGTGAGGGTGAACTTTAAGAGTCCTTTTTTTGTTTTAATGAAAGTTCTATAATACTCTAATCCTTGGTCAAGCAAATCAACGCCGCCCATGTGCTTATTATAATTCTGCACGATTTTTGGGGCTGTGACATCAACATAATGTTTATAGGTTTTATCCCATCTGTCCACAAAAGATTGTTCAAGAGCGCTCGTGCAATTTGTAGGAAGTAAAACTGTTTCATTATCCTTCCACTTGACTAAAAAACCCACGGTGGTCACCATCAGCGTATACGAGGGGTCCCAACGCTTTGCTACACTAATAGCACGTCCCAGGGGCAATACTTGCAACCCCCAGCACCCTCGCAGTGCTACTACGATGTCTCGAGTCTACCTCCGAGTCATCGTCCTCCTTGGGGGTTACATAACTAGGTATTCGGGGCCCACGGCCCGAGCGCCTGCAACCACAGAGGCCCCGTTTCTGGTAGGGGAACACCGTTTTCAAGAGGAGGGCAATGACTAACGCCTTGGTGACGTCGTCTCCGAGCGGGATCCACCCTCTCACGATCTCGCTCAGAAGCCTCCTTCTGAAACATAACGGATTACAGATGGACCAAGGCCAAGATTTGTCTTCGAACATGGATTTTGCACCTTTGTAAATTTCGAAGTCTAGCATTAAGTCTTCACTTAAAGTCAACATGAAGTTTTTGGGGCCTACAGGCCTTGGTTTATTTTTGACTACCTCATGTAATTTACAGCAACCTGCAAAGGGTAACATCTGCTCATCGATAGAGTAGTAACCTGGAACGCTTTCCAGTTTACCACAGGTATCTTTTACTTTATTAATCATAGGTTGTACTTTCCACAGCGGGTTGTCCTTTTCATTTTCAGGCGGAGAGTCGTTTTCTACCACATGAAGTGCATTGCGAAGCACTAGAAGTCTATTCCTTGACATTAAATCACTAATCAAGCCTAGTTTCATACCAGTTCTCCAATACATGGGTAACCTGGGATATAGAATGCAACCCATGATTATATGTATTGAAAAAAGCTTGGCAATTTCAGCCTTAGTGCATTTAAGTTCGCGACCAATAGATCTTAAGTCATATATAAGTTCGTGCCGCGAGATTTTTTTCCAGGAGTTCGTCACCAAAATAATCACGAAAGTATTCCATTGGTCCTCTTACTGTTTCGTAGGTAAACATGTGTAGTTATGCCGTCTGTCTTTAAAAGGAATCTGCTTCCATACTGGTTTCCTACCAGTGTTTGGTGCCGACACGTTTCGCCTTTCGCGGGTGTGTTCTGTGTAGATGTTACTTACTTTTTTGGTTTGACTTTGTTTCTGTGTTCTGGTGCCTTGTCTGCGTCAAAAATAAATATTTTTTCTTTCTTCTTTCTTTCTAGGCGATGTTGATATTGACCATCGAGCGAGCCTCTTGATGACCGCAACGATCGGCGAAATAACGATGATGGGACAGAAAGCTACTCTTCAGGCAAAGGAATAATAGATGATGAGCATTTTTTGAAATTAGTGTAATAGTGGTGATATGAGGTCCGCTAATAACAGACTCCGAGTGGTTTAGTGCCGGAGAAATGAAACTATTTTTCTGATGAGCAGGCGAATGGTGTATGGAGTAGGTTTTTTGGTCAGCCCTACCTATATTTATATGTCCGGCTACGTCGTTAGTTTACCAATAGTAACAATTTTTATTTAACCTAGCCAATTACAATTCATACATTCTGACCAATAAAGATTAATCAAAAATATTATGTACAACTATCATGTACGCTCCATTTGCCGGCGTGAGACTCGTAGATAGCTTCTCGTAGCTGCGTTGCTGGACAGGGCTATAAAAGTGATGCAGACCGGTGCGCGCGCGTAATCGGCGAGCGGCGGCGGCGTGGGACACATCTCCGGAACAGCAAGAAGAAGCGAGCTGCGGCGCTGAAGAAACGGTTCGAAAATGGTCGACGGATGCATGAAGATAGCCGGCGAGTGAAGACGATGAGGCGCTGATGATATTGCGGCTGTTTCTTGTTTCTATATTAGAACAACGTTCGCGAACAGCGCTTCGATATGACAACAGAAACGGTTGTATGTGCTTGTCCCAATATCATTGCCGATTTTCCACAACTTTTGCTAGGTACCTCTCCAATCTCTGATTAAATCGTTCTACCATTCCATCAGACTGTGGGTGGTAAGAAGTTGTTCTTGTTTTATGAGTACCCATAACTCGGCAAGATTCCTGGAATATTTGAGACTCAAAATTTCCTCCTTGATCGCTGTGAATCTCTAAAGGTACTCCAAAACCACAGCAGACTTCATGAACTAGTTTATCTGCTATTTTGAAGCTTCTTGATTTGTAATGGCGAAGACTTGTGGCCACTTAGTGAAGTAATCCATCACAACTATGAAATATTTGTTACCACTTTCACTTTCCGGAAACGGCCCCGCAACGTCAATGGCTATTCTCTCCCACGTTGCACCAATATTGTACAACTTCTATGCACCGCTACTACAAGTCTGAGGTTCCTTTACAGCCGCACAATTTGTACATTTGCGACACCAGTTCTCGACATTGTCTCGACAGTGGACCCAGTAAAACCGTTCTCGGATATTCAGTAGAGTTCGTTTAACTTTCAGATAGCCTCCGGAATAACCATTATAGTACTAGTTAGTAGCTGTAGAACATCCGGTACTCTAGCTTTTGCAAATGACAGCTGTCTCCTCGACCTTTTATGACGGCACGCACCGAACTCCATCTTGAATCAGCAAGCTGTCCCATTGGGCCTAATAGCTTTTCGTGGTCGAACTCATCGCTGAGACGTCACTCCACTTGTGTTTGGGAGCACCGGCCTTCATCCGTTTCAGAATCGGCTTGATGTCCGAATCTTCCTGCTGTGCATGTTCTTGGCTGTCCTTCCACTCATTGCTGAGGTGGTCTATGATACCACTACCTCTACCCTACTACACTACCCTCTTGTCCAGTACAATGCTTGCAATCATTAGGACAAGGTCTTCTAGACGATGTATCGGCAATGCCATGAGATTTCCCGCTGCGAGGTTCGGTCACAGTCGTATTACTGCAGTAGTTCAATCCATCTCGCAACTTGTCCTTCTGGATTTTTGGACTGCAATAGCCCTTTTAATGCAACATGGTCAGTTCGTAAGTAAAATTTTCGCCCCAGAAGATATTTGCTAAAATGCTGTAACGACTTTACCACAGCAAGCAATTCCCGTCTTGTGACACAGTAGTTCCTTTCCGGCTGTGACAACGACTTGCTGAAATATGCTATCATAACCTCTTGATCACCATTCCGTTGAGACAACACGCCGCCAAGTACTATATAACTTGCACGCATTTCTGTGTCAACTATTAAGTCCTTGCCCGCATCAGGGTACCACGAAATTGGTGTTCTGCACAGACGGTCCTTGAGCTCCTGGAATGCAATATCGCAACTTTCATCCCAGCAGAAACGTCGCTTCTCTTCGGTTAGCCCGTGTAGAGGTTTGGCTATATCTGCAAAGTTATTCACAAATCGCCGATAATAGGAGCACAAACCCAAAAATGCTCTAACCTGCGTCTTGCCTTTTGGTACCGGCCAATTCTTGACAGCGGCGATTTTCTCTGAATTCATACGGACACCTTCTTCCGACACTACATACCCCAAAAAGCTAACTTGCCGTTTGAATAGTGGACATTTTTTCGGACTCAACTTGATGATGATATCATCCAAATAGACCAGACAGGCATCGCCAGTTAGCCGGGTTCCAGTTCCATCAACCTTTCAAACGTTGCCGAAGCATTACACAATCCAAACGGCATAACTTTGAATTGCCACACACCCTTTCTTGTCGAGAATGCAGTTTTCTCCTTATCCTTAAGGTCAATTTCAACTTGCCTATAGCCACTTTTCAGGTCCAGCGTGCTAAACCACTTTACTCTTGTAAGCATGTCCAGCACGTCATCAATTCTAGGCAAGGGATAGCTGTCCTTCTTCGTAACGTCGTTCAAACAACGGTAGTCAACACAAAGCCGCATGCTGCCGTCCTTCTTCTTTACCAGCACCGCAGGTGAAGACCATGGATAGATGAAAATTGAATAACACCATCCTGTACCCTCAATCATAGTTTTCAATTCCATTTCTCGTGCTACTGGCAATGTTCTTGGCCACTGACGGATAGGCAATTCTTCTCCTGTGTTTATTTTGCGTTGTCATTTATTTTATCTTCCAGTCTTTTCTACGTAAGCATCGTTCGTCGATAAAACATCAGTGTATTTGAGTAACAACTTCTTCGCCTCGACCATTTCATTCGAGGAGAGAAGGCTGCAACAGTTTTCTAAAAGTGTGCTCACTCTCGTTTGTGCATCCTTCTTGCTGGGAGTCACAGGCGATAGATATTGGCACCGACGCAACCAATCCACTTCCTCACAAGTATCAAACAGTGTGTCTTTTTCTATAATCTGTTTTCGATCACAAAAGTTCAGCACACGTACTCCTGAGATGTCAGTGGTTCTGACCAATGTTCGAGACCAGTACAATCGTTTCCGATCTCGGAGGAAGAACAATCTTCTTAAGGCTGTAAACATTCCCTGGTAACGCCCCTTCCACAAAAAGTTCCTCCTGTCCACAAGGCGTCCTTAAGCGTCTCGTGGTGCTCACAGCAGCTCTAACTTCAAGGTCGCGGATGCCGTCGATGAATATCTCCACCAGGTTCCCTTCAATGAGCGCAGGTACAGACTGGTATGCTTTTCGAGCCAGCTTCTTCACCTCAAGGGCCCACTGCTGCAGGTTTTCGTTGCTGCATTGCATGCGATCTTTAAGCTGCGCACGAAAGTCACGTTCCAGGTCGCCATATCCAGCCACTAATGCCTCAAGGAGCTACTCGTAAGTCACTTCCTTACCGAGAGCTTCCAGAACAGTTAAGGCCTGGTCGCGTAGGCCTAGTGCGAGAGCAGTCATGGTCTAACTTTTATTCCAGATGTTAGCCTTCATGACAGCCTTGAACTGGATTTTGTAGGCCGACCATGAAGTCCCGTTGAACGGTGGCACTTTGAATCCACGTAGCGAAGGTGTTGTAGCTACTACGCGAGCTGTAATTGCATCCCCAAGTTTGAGGTCGTCCAGCGTTTTCTTCATGTCAACCATCACGTTGTTCACTTGGTCGATTCGGGTTTCAGCTTACGACAGGCGGTTGTCATATTGAGCAACCCTATCCTTCACCTCCCTTATCTCTTTCCCGAAGGTAGCGTGAAGGTCCTTTATGAAGGGCATCTTCCTTATCACGTTTAAGTTGCTCTTCCAAACGACCGGCCTGTTCCTCCTGTCCGCGCTGCACCTGCTCTTCCAATCAACGGGCCTGTTCCTCCTGTCAGCGGGCTTGTTCCTGCAACATCATCATCAGAGCACCTAAGCCAGGTGCTGCAGATATAGGACTGCTGACGGGCCGGCCTCCGTGGTCGGCGGCTGGCCTTCCGACGTCTGCGGCGTTGGATCACCAAATCGTCTCTGATCCGTCTCCCGCTGGCGTTGATTTCGGGTACGGACTCCGTGTCGTCTTTAGATAAAATCGGCATGATTTTATCCCACTTCTGACACCAACTGTTACGAGCTTAGGATTCGTGACGATAAAAACCGTCGATTTAATTACCAAAATTGACACTTTAATTACCGAACACCAATTACAACTTAAAACACACTAACAATTAATCACACTTAACTCTAAAGAGTTAGAACTAAAGTTCGCAGTTATATCGCTTCGAAGTATTCGCTAGTCTCGCCAATTCAATACTGACCCGGGTCGCCGTCTAAATCGGCCTTATATAGGCCTTTTCCACTGAAACATCTAGAATGTTCGAGCATATATTGGTCCCGACCGACTAAGTGTAGAAAGTTCTAGCATGAAATTTTCTTCTTTCGTTCTGCTACTCGATACTGTCTGCGGATCGATGTACCAGGCATTAATTATGGCGCGCAACAATATGTATGTTCATACTTCTTCTAATTTTGCTCTTGCCTGATGTTGGCTTACCAACACTGTATTGTTTGTTACTTTTGGTACTTTTTTAGATAAGATACATTTTTATTTACATAAACCATGTTTGCAGTTTTCCTGCAGATCCGAAGATAAAAATATGTATAGAAGACACGGAAGGCTTATATATTTTTTTCAGACTGACGTGACTGTGATGTATCACAAAATATATTTGAAGGATAACGCAATTCCAAGTAAAGAAATTGTATACATAACTTTAGCACCAGTAAATGTAATCTATGAAAAGGATTAATTCAACATTTGAGAATATTGAATTAATCCCTACGAATTTTAATTTGATGGCTCAAAAATTGAGGATACAGATGGTAGGACTGAAGAAGTTATAAGCTCAAAACGTGATAATCACTTATATCGTGGCTGTAATAACTGTTTCCTGAGATTATATTTAACAAAATGGAATATTCCAATTGGAAAGTAAAATATATATTTGAAAAATATATCAATATCGGAATTAATTTATTGTTAAAAATCAGAGTTGCTAAAAATATCAAACGGCAATTGGTAAACAAATAAATATTTTTCCAAGGTTAATGCAAAAACTTTAAAATTAATCTATAGAAGATATCAAAAACGTGCTTTAAAATTTTTGGGAAAACATAAAAGTTGGCAAATGTCTTCTAGATCATTTAATGATTACTATGACAAACTTTTTAATAAAATTTATTATTTCGAGAATACTATTTTATTTATTAAACGAAGTAAGTACCGCCTTTTAAATTGACCAATAATAAGTCCAAAATTTGCAAATTCGCTCCGTCTGTCTACACAGTTATTCCTTCTCTTTCTTTTCAGAAAGTGACGAACAGTAAAAATTCGTTGTGAATCCGTAGTTATCGCCTCGGAATAAATTCTGATTATTTATTGAAATTTGTATGACCAATGAACGAATTGAGTTTCAAGTAGTAATAATAGAGCGTAACCGCTTGTATGTGTACTCCCGGCGACATCGGTTCTCGCACAAAATAAGGTTAGCAGCCACTATATCGTGTATATTATAGCGTTCTATGATTCTGCCATAAAGACTATATCGTCGGAAAATCGAAGGTGAGTGATGTACTCGCCATTGACATTAATTCAGTATCCTTTTCAGTAGCTTGAAAACGTTTTCCAATGCAGCGGTGAAGTGTTTCGGGGATATTAAGTCCCCCTGACCATCTATCTGCAGTTGACAGTCTTCGTACTCTGGTTCTGTACACGGATAACCATCGCGGCCCTACCATACAAACACTTCAGCACTTCGATTTACCGACAGTCAAATCGACAACGCTGAAGGGCCTGTAGCACCGCTCAAATTTCGACGGAGTCAAAGGCTTTCTCATTTTATTTTATTTTTTTTTATAGAAGAGGGGGCAAACGAGCATGCGGCTCACCTGACGTTAAATGACTACCGCCGCCCATGATCAACCGCAACACCAGGGGAATTGCAGGTGCGTTGCCGGCCCTTTAAGAAGGAGTAAG
>DWHP01007861.1:0-10778 GCA_018247895.1 Parnassius honrathi
GCAATTCTTACCGTGGCATTTCTCTACTTTCAGTGCCTGGAAAAGTCTTCGCCAGACTTCTATTAAACCGCCTCAGAGAACTTTCTGAAAGGATTTTGCCGGGATCCCAGTTCGGCTTCCGAACTGACCGTGGTACCTGTGAAGCGATTTTCTCATTTTTTGCATGAAAAAAGTAGAGAACAGGGTCGTAATACGTATCTCTGTTTTGTAGATCTTGAGAAAGCATTCGATAGTGTACCGCGAGAAGCTCTCTGGATAGTGTTGCGGAAAATTGGATGCACGGAGAAGTTTGTGAGACTTCTGAGACGACTTCTGAGCTGCGTCGCAGTAAAGGCCGATCAGTCAGAATTTTTCCCCGTCACCTGTGGGGTAAAACAAGGGCGTGTCCTTGCACTCACACTTTTCGCGTTATACTTTGCAGTTGTAGTCCAGGAAGTCTTAAGAACCACCCCTGAAAGAATCCGCGTTCGTTTCCGCAATGATGGCAATCTTTTCAGCTTAGACAGACTTAAAGCCCGTACGAAAGTGTCTTACGCACTTATTACAGAGATCGTCTACGCAGATGATCCATGTTTTGTGACCGATTCCTCAGCTGGCCTGCAACAGCTCGTGACCACCTTTCATGAATCGTGCCGTAGTTTTGGTCTGAAGGTAAGTGTTAAAAAAACGGAAGTGATGTCTTTAGATATTTACAGTCAAGAGACACTGGCCATCAAACTCGGTAATGATATACTTAAGCAGATCAATACATTTCGTTATCTGGGGAGCACGATAACATCAAGATGTGACCTTGATGCTGAAATCAACAGTCGGATCGGTGCCGCTGCTGCGGTATTCGGTAAACTGGATCGCAAGGTCTTCGGTTCACATGACCTAAAGCTGGCTACCAAAATTGACATTTATAAGGCGGTAGTGCTGCCTAACATATTGTATTCTTCAGAGTCATGGACAGTTTGCCGCCGTCATATACGGACGCAGGATCGCTTCCACTTGCAATGTCTGTGCAAAATTCTCAACATCTGTTGGTCTGATCGCCCTCGAAACACGGAAGTCTGCGTAGAGCCCATACCATGGGGATTGAGGCCTACCTTATGGGGCGACAACTCCGTTGGTGTGGACGCTTATCGCGAATGTCAGACCAGCGTGTGGCAAAGTGCATCTTTTCTCTGAACTTGAGAAGGGCAAGCGTAAGCATGGCGGACAACTCCTCGGGTACAAAGATGTACTTAAGCGCCACATGAAGAAGTGCGACATTGAGCCTTTAAAGTGGGAGCAAGCAGCCGCTCGACGACCGGAGTGGCGGTCTTTGGTGAAAGCCAAGGTCAAAATGTTTGAGGAGAATTGCTGCTTTAAATTGGATGCCCGACGTGATGAACTCCCACCCACCTTGTGCGATTAATTATAATTTCTGTAATGGTGTGCTCACCTGTCCGTATTGCGCGCAAACATTCGTGAATAAGATCGGCAACGTTAGCCATGTACGAGCACACCAACGACAGGATCGGAGTTGGAGAGGTCGCCATGGCCGAAATCGGTCGAGGAGTATATATATATGTAGCATGAAGGGGTCGACTTACCGGAGTAACGCCTCGCTCTCTCAGAATGCCAGCCTAAAAGAGCAGCTTAATGCTGCTGTCTTTTGTATGATGAATATAGATAATCGGAGACCCTTTCTTACTGGAAATGACGCATTCCAGCTTAGTCGTCAGGGGTGACTACGTATCTGCATTTTGACATTTAATCGAGGATAAATGTAGATGTCTATGAGCCCCAGCATCCACTTACCATCAAGTGGACTAGTCTGTGTACTCGTTTGTCACCCTTGCTCTATAAAAAAAATCCAACCGTGCTTACGGTTCGGCTGGGTCGCCTCAGAAACGAAAATAATTTTTCGGAATAGAGTCCAACTGTAGGATCCTAAAATAATAAATTTATTTTATGTCACTTCGATCCATTAATGTCACGATCAAAAATAGTAATATGTACTTTTATAATTTACTTTTTTGTAGTTTTATACGTTGCAAAATTAATGCGTGGGCTAAAAATTAATCAAGTTTTGGTGATAATGAAACTGGGCACGTCTAACAGAATCTTAAAAGATTTTTGGTATTTGCTTAGATTTAAGAAGTAGATAAGGATCCTTTAGACACTTTATTAACCGTACAAAATAATACACATAATATATTTAATGTACGAGAAATTAAAATAAAATAAAATAAAAAAACCACTAACAAGCCTACGAGCAGTTATCAGGCATAAATGTATGATTAACACTATTACTGGTAGTCGCCTATTGGTCAAAATTCGACTGTATTCGTTAAATGTTTAAGTTTGTATGTATAATAAACAATTTTAAAAACAATTTTTTTTAAATTACGTTTTTTGGCTTGGGTATTTGTCATTTAAGCCATGTCCTCTTTGCATTTGCAATATGCTAATGCGTCGCATCGCGAAATTTTTGGGATATTTTGACAACAGTTCAACCCAGCGGACAGTCGGTGACGACAGTCATTCAAGTATCAAAATAACTAACTTGAGTTTATATTAACATTCAAGCACCCGTTTCGTCACTTTCTTAATAGTTCACATGCGCAGCCACTTCATATACAAAATGTCATCACTTTTACGCATCAAAATCCACTAAAAATCATTATTTAAACGATAAAACAGGAGTAACAATCCTTCGACGATCAAATTCCCGCAAAAGCTTTCTAAACAAATATCCAATGAAATACACTGAACGGATGATTGTAAAAGGAACATTAGAAAACACACAAAATTCAGAGCTCATTCAGTTAATGTGTCAATAATTATTTGTTGTCAACAATCTATTCTGTGAGCGACTGTTTGACCACAAGCTATTTTGTGTTTGGCATTAGCATAAACTTAAACAATGGGTGTGTTTAGCAGAAAATGGCGCTACGAAACGCTCGTAAGCAAAATGGCAATCGCTAAGTGCTGTCAAATGGTAAATAGCTATTTTCCTCTAGGACGCTTAGTTAGCTTTAACCGGGGAACCTAACCTAATTTAAACATATGTTTGTAAAGTATTCACATTAAAAACTTACCAATCGTGAAGAATACATTAAAAAATGTAGTGAATGATGAAGAAGAGATGGAAGATTGTTTCTAAATAAGTTGTTGATTCATAACTGAAGTAGTATTTTGTAGTACAAGTGTTTTACTATTTTTTGGATTGACATTATTGTTTATTTTAATATTATTTGAAACGCATTGCACAAAACAACTTATAAACTCTACTTCAAAACAAACAAAATAAATAAGCAAAGTGGCGGTTTGTGTCAGGGCTACTAAAGTTAGCAAACGTATCCCGGCCGAAAACTGTATAGTTTGTTTTTCAGCGCTAGTAAGCGCTCTCAAGCGCTTTTTTCTGCCAAACGCATCCAATGTATGCGTGCGAGCAATGTGCTAAGAAAGGGGTACAAAGTTTTATCTTCACATATTAATATATAGATAAATTTTAGCTTTCTGGCTTTCTGCATTTCTTCTCCATATAAACTAAACTACCTATGTCAAATCTTAAACTCTCCCGTGTGCGCAATACGCTTTAAAATTAGTAGCTACAAAATTTTCCTTCATGTACTAGTACATCAATTTGCTTGCTACGCTTTTAAATAAGCCTAGACATTGAAATAGCAGTGAACCCAAGTAAAAGAAGAGTAGCGATGAAAAGAAATAAAAAATATACATAATAAATTATCATTATTTAGTATATATAATTATATAATATATACTAAGTATAAGAATATAAGTTGCTTGTTTTGGATACTTTCAACAAATTCTGGTAATTTTAAGTGAATGAGCCTAAGCCAACAACTTAAAGAAATGAGATATTTGTTCTGTAGTTTGCAGGTATATAGGATATATGTACTTTCTATATTAAAAGTGGTTTCATTCAATTTTCAACTTTCACAAAAGCATAATACGAGTATGTTCTAGGTGAGCTGTTGTCAAATGAACTGGTTTCAATTTCGACAACGTTATGTTTTTCCGTACATGACTAATTTATGTCGGACATTCACGATTGTAATTAATGAGACATAATGTTTGACATTAATAAGTACGCTAAAATCAATAGGTAGTATTTCGAAACAGCCGTGTCGTTTGTAAGCATTTGGTTCTCTCTCGCTTAGATACCGATTCGGCTTTAGTTAAGTGACCTCAGGTTGAAATTTTATCTCGGTAATAAATAAAAGACTTAGATATTTTCAAATGTTGCTTCTCTATATATAACAGATGTTTAAAACACGTGAGATGTCTGTTTTACATGTTTATTCTTAAACAATCGATTACACATCATATTTATTCTCGGCTAATAAATAGCCGCTATACTAACTATATAGTTTTATAGAACTTAGAGCTTGGCTCGGGAACATGGAATAGATAGTAAAATTGGATACGACTGAAAAAGGCAAAGTCGTATGTATAAAGTAGTTAGTCTATAAGTCTAGATATAGATACAATGTATGTGTGGTTGCGTAAAGTAGTTACAGTGGTGCAGTAAAAGGATTCTCCCCTTTTACAGAAGCACTACATTAATTAGGGGTATATTTTACTATTGTACAATTCAACAAAATGTGAGACTTGATATTGCGGTCGCAAATCTGCCTATCCAGCGCAACCATTAAGGTATATTTTTAGTTAATGGTAAGGGCAGTTCAGTCCAGCAGTGGAGAGAAGTAGTAAATCTTCAAGAGCCCACTCTTGACGATTACGATTTAGGAACATAAACGTGTATGTTGTTCTAGTAGAATATTGAGCTTACAAAAAGTCACTTTTTTAAAGTTGCTTAAATTTTTTAATTTATTCTTCTTTATAAGCCCGTATAAGTCTGCCGCTAGGTGCCTTCCGCTATAGGGAAACCGACGTTATTGACAATTTACATTTGACGTCCGTCCTACCATCTATCGGTAGCCCTAAGATTTTCATGGCATTCTCCATAGTAGTCATCCCTTCCACTAGCCCGCCGTAGAAGTATATTAAGCTTTCACAAAAATTTCAGAGAGAACTTTGATATATATGTAAAATTAAATTGAAATAAAGTATAATAATAGCCCTAATATTTCCCGCCGTGCAGCCTTTGCTTGACATAGATAGAGAAAGAAGAATGAGAAATTTGCTCTGCTCTTGCGACTCTGCTCAACCGGGGAAGGACCATGCTCTCACAGAATACCAGCATCAAATAGCAGCGAAATACTGATGTGTTTTGTATTAGTTTAGTGTAGAGGACCGAAAACACGTTTTACTGGAAACGAGACATTCCATCTTAGTCTTTAGGGGTGAAACGCGTCCGAATTTTGATTTTAAATCGAGGATAGATGTAGATGTCTATAGACCATAGCATTCACTTATCATTACATGGGTTGTGTGCTTATTCTAAAAAAAATTGATTGTAAAATTAATGACATGAAATATAATAATATTACAACCAGTTACTGGTAAACGGGTAATTGAGCAATGTCTGAAGCGCACTGTCACAAAACACTATTATCTTGGCAGGCGCATTTTTTTATTATAGTGCTTTATGTACTAATGCATCAAATATATTACGGTCCTTAAATAATGAGAGCTGTGTTGGCTCAGGGGCTCAACGTTCGCGGTGAATTTCTCAGCGCGCTAGCAATCCCGAATTGATCGATATCAAATCGATATTAAACGGTAACAACTTATATACTAAAAGACAACAAACTTTGGCAATAGGTCAGTGCCTATAAATGCAACGAGGAAAGAAAGTACAAATGTAAGTATTGAGTACGATTAATCGCCAGGTAAGAAGTTACAAAGTTTTACTGAATAATTAGAAAATGATTGAGGAAATGATGATAGGACAGGCTGTTGGAGGGAAAGATTTCTCTGAACCGTAAGGAAAACTCATGGCAGAATTTTAGACGTTTTTTTAAACTGGGTGATCTAGAAATATTAAATCAGACGCAGTAGAGAACAGAAATAACATAAGCCACTAGAGCTTTGTGCGGTATTGTGAGATATTGTCATATTTACGTTCAAAATATAGACCGTATTTAAAAATTAGATGATGTCCCTCAAGCTTTTAAAGTTGCTCCTCGGTGATATCAAGGTAACTAATGCCAGCATATTCAAGAACAGGGGTAGTGGAGACTGAAAAAGCGCAAATTTAGTGAAAATGGATAAAAAATGGTAAAGCTTCCGAAGTGAACCTGCTGCAAACATTTTACGGCCCACTGCATTATTTTGAACCATCCAAGAAATGTTTAAATCGAAAAAGATATCAAAATTCATAACAACTTAATTATGTAAGTACGGGACCGTATAGAGACAGTGCATAACCGAACGTTGTAGAATTGTTTTAAATTGAATATCATTCTTGAACTAATTATTTAAAATGCTTACCGTTTGTTTGTGGGTACGCATGTGATTGACTCCAGTCGAAAATAAATACCAGATCCTTGTAATACAATCAACTGCTTTAAGTAAATCCTCAATGGTAAACATATTTCGAGATCATATGTATGGTGTAATTAGCACTCAAACTTATTACATCATATCTAAATAATAGAACGCAAAGTTCTTCCGGATCGGTAGTATTCATGGGTGTTTCTCAGGGCTCTATTCTTGGCCTCTTAATGTTCTTAGTTTATATTAATGACTTACTTGTTAGGAAATAACCATGATATCGTTCTATAGCTGATGATACTACGTTGATCTTACGACTTAAAATGCAATTATTAAAATATGAATAAATGCATACTGCTATATCAAAATTCCACCACACCTAATGTTAAGCAGGTGAATACCAGTGTATTTTTAAATAGGAAGGAGTTGAGCCTTGTTGTATCCACTATTTTTCATGAAATTACAGTTGACGCCAAGCCAAAATGGGACCCTTATATATCTAAACTAGCTAGCAAACTTAGTTGCGCAGCATATGCTGTAAAAAATATTAAAGGCCTTACATGTGTTGAAACAGCTAGATTAGTTTGTTTTAGTTATTTCCATATCATAATGTCATGTGGAGACTTACTATGGGGTAAAGCGACTGACATTGAAATTACCTTTGCTTTGCAAAAGAGAGTCGTAAGAGCAATTTATTACCTAGGTCCGAAGGAGTCCCTTAAAGAAAAATTCAGAGGAATAAATATGTTAACTTTAAACTCTCAATATATTTAATGTATGTACACAAAAATAAAAATAGTTTTATTGAAAATAATGATGTTCATTATGTAAATACTAGGAACAAGCACAAGTTAGTTAACAGTTACTAGAAATTCGACTTTAAAGAGTTAGTAACTCCTTCATGAGGCAGTGTATACGCTTTTACAACAAAGTCCCAAAAAACGTGCAGACCTTATCTATCACAAGGTTTAAAATAATTATTAGGCAAGAGTTGTTTAGTAAGGGTTACTATACTATTAAAGAGTACGTGATAGACAGTAACCCCTGAGAATGAGGCGATCGCTACCATGCTGTCATCTAGACGTTTTCCTAACAATTGTATAAATATTATATAGTAAATTATGCTTTAAAAAATTCCGGTTTCATGGTGGTTCTTCCCAGGACATAGGTTTTTCCGAACCAGTGGTAAAAGTAAAAAATGACTTTCAATAAGAATTACATGTAATCAATATTGAATAAAAATCATTCCATTCTATACAAGTGGAAAAGATATTACAGTTCTAATTATATTTATGCATATTGCGAATAACATGGGAGATAAGACAACCCCTTGAGCTAGGATTAAAGTCTTTCTTGGATACTTTTTAATAACGCCGTAGTCGTACTATCATTATTATCATTATCATTACAGCCCTTCACAAGTCTACTGCTGAACATAGGCCTCACGCAAGGAATGTCACAAAGCACGGTCCTGAGCTACTTGCATCTATCGACTTCCAGCATGTCTTACCAGATTGTCACTCCATCTAGAGGGGCCGTCCTACACAGCGCCCATCGGTTGTATGGTTGTCGGTTCTTCGGTTATATGATCGGCCTATTGCTAATTCAGTTTACTAATTCGTTGAGTTATGCCAGTTACTCTAGTTATACTCCGAATATCATCGTTTCTAAGTTTATCACGCAAAGAAATCCCGAGCATACCCCTTTCCATAGCTCACTGAGCAGGAATAAAGGACCACATCTCGGATCCGTAAGTTATCACTGACAACACGCACTAGTTGACAATCTTGTTTTCAAGTTTTGAGGTGTACCTGACGAGATATTATGTTACGAACGCTTCAATCGAGTTGAATCCGTCGATTTACTTCTAGACGGATTCAACTAAGTTGGGTAGCGACAGTCATCATAAAAGTTATTCTTCTGCGCCTGATATCTCTCCGGTATGAGAGTGAGGGAATAGAGAACGCTAGGACACTACAATCTTGTACTGCGCGGAAGACTAGTTCCGTTGAGACTGGCCACCGTGATCGAATTTCGGTCAGAAGGACATTATTATTATTATTATCAGATATAAAACCAGATAGGAGAAAATTCAAAATGCTACTATTCTTGTACAAAATGAATTTATTTGATGGCAAGGCATTTTAGAGTTATGGAAAGGAAAGGAACAATCGAATTAAACCGATATTCGGAATAAATTGGAAGATGGCTTTTTTTGGGTAAAAGTATGACTTGGGCGTTCCTCTATTAAGAAAAAGATCAAAATAGTTGTTAAAAAGTTGAACAAGGTAATGATCATTGTACGACTGATGCATCATCATTTCCAACAGTGTTAGAATGAATCTAAGGTCGTAATCTGCCAATTGCCTAAAAACGAATAGAACAAAGTCAGGAATGGGAAGCGATAAAAGTTGACAAATTTGAGTAAGTACGGTTTTAAGACATTTGCAGTGGCTTTCTGGCATTTTTTGGGGGAGGCCTACGTTTAGCAGTGGATTTGTGAAGGGCTGTAATGATTTAGATGATGATGAATTTCATCATCACAAATCACATTCAGATTTTTAAATTGCGAAAAACTATAAAAAATACCTATTTATTAAGGTGGTGTTATATTTTTTGAATACTTTATACTAGCATTTCATCATTATTTGGAATTTGTAAAACCTTTTGTAGCCACAGAATATTTAATATGAAAAATCCGGTAGCTCAGTCACACGTCGTGAGAACGACAAATATTCTGAATTTTAGAGCTCGTTGTAACTAATAAAAAGTTGATACCTTTTTGTTTAACTTTAAAGACAAACAAAATACGGAAACATCTTAATACCGAGTTTAAATTTTTTTTTGTATTTGTCATCGGAAAATTTATAAAATTGACGACAAATAACAACGTATACATACATGCTACATATTAAATTTACGAGAGGCTACTTTGTTATTTTCAATATCGGAAGACTAATTAAAAGAATAACTCGTTTCGGAGCAAATACGTATGAAATAAGCGAACAAGCGAAATATTTGCGCACTTTTGTCAGTAAAGTGAGATAGTTGTCAAAATACCAAAGATAAGAAGAAGTAGTATTTTACGTTCTTGTTTCTAAGAAAGTTTAGATTCTTGATATACGTTAAATGTTTAACACAGAGGTATGTACCCGACAATTTTCTTTGACCCTGTGCACGTTGTCTTTCACGGATAGAAATTATGTAGTAAAAAATACGTTGGTATCGTTGTGGCATCTGCTCATATAATATTGCGATAGCTATTATGGACACACTGTAGCGTCTTCGAATTGCCTCATAAACGTGTAACACAGCTACTAGAAATGTGATTTAGCGGTACTAAGAAAGAAACGTTGATTATCAGAGATGAATGAACCAGTGTTAGTATATTGTCACACATTTTTTTTCTGGTTAAGGTGTTCTGAAAACTTATCTCCTCAATCACTGTGCATGTCGGTAACTGTACGTTGTAATGTCTTCAATATAAATTTGTGCTTTTTATTTATCACAAAAATATTTTGCAAACGAAATTTTCTATACTGCATTTCCGCAAAGTTCAAGTCTTAAAGACATTGCAAAAGAAGCTTGCTAATTAGGAAATTTATTTATTTATTTAAAATCTTTATTGCACTTAAAATGTACAATTGGTGGTAAGTCCACCAAATGTCTTTAGGCATTCTCTACCGGTCAACCACGAGCTAAGCAGAGAACTTTAGCAGGTGCCGTAAAACTTGAGTATAATTTATACGTGAATATAAATATAAAAATAGACATACCATAAGTGTAAATACAAAAATAAATATACATAACTATAATTTACCATGAAATCTATACATCTATACACATAATATATTTGTAGAAAAGTCGTGTCTGTAATTCTAATATATTCTTGATAACACAAATCCAGGGGACTAAATAAAGTGTACTGAAGCCAAATTAGTGCTTTTTAAAATTATTGCCTATCTGTCTGTGTATTCACGATTCACGCAAAAACTACTGAACCAATTTCCATGAAATTTTGTATGTAGGTAGTTAAAAACCAGGAGCAACGTATAAAGAAGGTTAAGTATGTTCTTTCCTTTAGGTGATAATTTACTATTATATACGATTCTTTTAGTTATAAGCGGGATGACGTGGTTTTTTCAAACAAATACTATATTTATAAAGAGTTCAAATTTTAACCCTAGTGTAATAATTTAAAACTAAGCAGACGATGTAAGTTTTATTTTTAGAAACAACATTGTTTATCATCAAATGAAATGAGTAGCATATTTTAGCTTTAGTCAATAATAAATTAAATAATTTATAAATACAATTTAAAATTTAACCGTTGTGTAAAAATCTGCAATCACGCCGACGATCTCAAAATACATTTTCCTGTATTC
>DWHP01007862.1:0-10778 GCA_018247895.1 Parnassius honrathi
GGTGCTTAGGACAGACCACCTCAGCAACGAGTGGAAGGACAGCTTACAACATGCACAGCAGGAAGATCCGGACATCACGCCGATTCTGAAATGGATGAAAGCCAGTGCTCCCAAGCCTAAGTGGAGCGACGTCTCAGCGATAAGTTCGACCACGAAAAGCTATTGAGCCCAATGGGACAGCTTGCTGCTTAAGGATGGAGTTCTGTGCCGTAAGAGGGAAAATGGTCGGGGAGACAGCTGTCATTCGCAAATGGTTGTCCCTAAAGCTAAAGTACCGGATGTTCTACAGCTGTACCATAATAATTATTCAGGAGGCCATCTAGGAGTTAAATGAACTCTACTGAAGATCCGAAAACGGTTTTACTGGGTCTACTGCCGAAACGATGTCGAGGACTGGTGTCGCAAATGTACAAGTCATGCGGTTCTAAAGGGACCGCAGACTCGTAGTAGAGGTGCACTGAAGTTGTACAATGTTGGTGCACCTTGGGAGAGAATAGCCATTGACGTGGCGGGGCCGTTTCCAGAAAGTGAAAGTGGTAACAAGTATTTTATGGTTGTGATGGATCACTTCACTAGGTGGCCCGAAGTCTTCGCCATCACACTCCAGTCCGCAGCAAACAAAGCAAAGGGAAATCTCCTAAGCTTCAAGTTGGGAAGAACCGTACCGGATTGTGACAAGGATCAATTACGTAACCTACCGGATACAGAAAGGTGCAAGAAGTACTCCTAAAGTCGTCCATGTGGATCGATTGGCGCGTTATTATGGGGCCGATAATGCTCGGGATTAGCATGTCTTAAGAGCGGGCTGTGTTGCAAGTCATATTAATGCCACTAGCGCCATCTAGTGCTGGGTGGCAGAGCGAGGAGAGCTTTCTAGAAAGTTCCATGCACCACTTTCCCACTAGCGCAATCTAGTATCAAGTGGCAGAACTGGGACAGAACTAGTCGATCGGGACCGGTACGTGCTCGAGAATTCTGGATGTTTCAGTAGAAAAGGTCCTATATAAAGGCGTTATGAGGCATTATTAAAACGGCATTTCAAGCGAGGACTTCGGAGCAAAATAAAGTGAACTAAAGTATTAAGTGTGATTAATTATTATTAGCGTGCTTTAAGTTTTAATTGGTGTTCAGTAAATATTTTGGTAATTCAATCGGCAGTTTTTATTGTCACGAATCCTAAGCTCGTAACAATATTTTAAATGTATCTCTATATATAAAAATCAATTGCTGTCCATTAATGTCGCTAAAACTCGAAAACGGCTCGAATGATTTTGATAATTTTTTATGTGCTTTTGAGAGATTGACAGATTTAGATTGTTCAGATGGAGGGTTCCCTGGATGGTTCAGATTCACAATTGAACTCGGTAGGTGGCACTGTTATCGAGATCCAGAAATCACCCGTGCGAAGCCGAGGCGGATCATAGTTATCAATAAAAAAAAATTTCTTAAATATAAAATATCATATACTTTCACCAACCACACATCCTCAGTGTTTTACAAAGTTTTGTTAGTAAAGGAAATTCAGTCCTAGAAGCAATCTAAGACTGACTGTCCTATATAATATAGCATGGTGATAGAAACTCCCGCAGTGCACTGCAGAACATGGTCCTATTTTAAGGTGCGCCACATTGCCTTCATATATCCAGATGCTACTAGCCTAGATGGTCGTTCCCAAAGACTGGGTTAGGCAAACGTACCTAATGCGGGACGCATTAAGTTTTTCAGGCACTGTCTCCACTCCATAATAAGTCTATTCCAACGATTGACACCTCTGTGACATACGTGAGCAGTTCATTGGCATTTTAATTTACAAACATGAAATGTTATGTCCGTTACACGGAAGGCTAAATCTTACCAATGTCTATACCGATCTTAAAATGATTACATCACATAGAATTCGAAAAATTTAAATACGTCATTATTATTCCGCATTAAAAAGAGATGAATACAATTTGGACAAGCCAGTTCACAGCTATAGAAAACGATATTTTAAGGACGAAGAGCAATCTCTTAAGGACGATGAAGACTATGATTGTATTGTATTGTATTGTATGAGTGCCTTGATTTATCGAACATTTGACGATAGGAAAATTCATTTATTATCTATCTGTCAAATGCGCGTCTGTTTATTTTGGGATTGAAAAATCGGCTTTTAATGACATATACTTACCTTGGTAAGTTGCATATTCCAGTAACGTTGACAACCACTTGTGACGCCGGCCAACCGTTGACTTGAACGAATCGTTTCACATTGAACTTTCCTTCGACTTTCGGACTAAATGTATATTTACACCGTACTAAATCTCCTGTTTGTAAGATTATACGTTCTTCTCGATCTAAAAAATATTATAATAAAATATATAATATATATATCTAGAAAAGCTAAACGTGTTCTTTTTCAGACACTTCGTTTACTAGTTAGTGTCAAAGTAAAATAAAGAAATAACGTAGGGACGTTATTTCTGCAAAGCCTGGTGGTTAAGTCACATCCCAACTATAGTGAAGCCAATAGCGTAGCGGTATTACAATAGTAGAGTTTGGTTTTTTAATTATATTGGAGTGTCGAGATAACTGCCCACCAAATAGTATGTGGCAAATGTAGCCCACAGACCTTTAAGAAATAAACGCTAAAGAAGACTGTAGGCTACGTTTAATTTGCTCTATATAATATAATTTCTAACCATATCATATTTCATCTCTGTATAATGTACTCGGTATCAAGTAAATTCGAGGGGGGGGGGCTAGTGACCGTACGGGCCTTTAAATCTACACGGGCACCAGTCTCACACGAATAACATAATATTGTTAAAATAGTAATGTATCTTCCATGTCGTCATCATCATTATTACAGCCCTTCACAAGTCCACTGCTGAACATAGGCCTCTCCCAAGGAATGCGACAAAGCAGCGGTCCTAAGCCACTTGCATCCATCGACTTCTTGCATGTCTTATCAGGTCGTCACTTAATCTAGTGGCTAGTCGCCCTACACTTCACTGTACTGCTGCCACTCGAGAACATTTTTTTCCTCACCGGTTGTCGGTTCTACGAGCTATATGGCCGGCCCATTGCCACTTCAGCTTACTAATCCGTTGGACTATGTCGGTCACTCTGATTCTACCGTAGATATTCTCATTTCTAAGTTTATCACGCAGCGAAACCCCGAGCATAGCCTTCTCCATAGCTCGATAAAGATCAATAATTGTAATAAAATTTTTGTTAGATAAGCACCAAAAGCAAATGAAAAGGTGAAAAAATGTGAAAAGGTTCAGCACAAATGACGTATGTGGCTTGCTTCGTTGCTAAAAAAAGTTAATATCTGAACGGGTGCCAATCTTCATAGAAGTTGCTTAAATCATAGGATATGTAGAATGTACAACATTTTTGGAAGTGCTATAACTAATTTAAGTATATTTTAAACTAATTCAAGAATGCTTGAAACTAATCGCCCTAATGTGAATACGTACTGTACTGCGAATACCGATAATTAATAGTTTTCAGATCCTTTCCTAAGTATACGCCTCATTTACTTCTTACTTAGTTACCCAAAATTAGACAAGATTTTTATGAGGGAGTGGAAAAAGGGAAAATCAGGAAATGAGACAGACAATTGGTGATAAAAGTGCCATTTTTTCAGACATTAATAACTCAAGAAATTCAACAGGTTTAATCATTCTTTTTAGAAATTTTTGTTTCTAAATATTCAATGAGTCCTTACGCAAAACGACAAATACAAAATGACTAGTATGTACATAGGTCTAAAACCTTCTGAGTTAGTGGGACTCGAAATGGTTCGTGTACTGCCGGTTCGTACCCCTTTCTTTTCCGGAAAGTTCGGAGCTCAACTTCCAGACTTAGCGAACTCTGCCACGGTTTAAAATAAATTATGACCTCCTAATTTTTATGAAATTTTCATACATTTTTTAAAGCCAACATGTACATTTATAATTGATCATTACACATTTACTAAATATTTTACTTGAAATTTTATATACTTACTAATAATCGATTTTACTTTATACAAAGGTAAAGGATAAGGTGTTATGTCCAATTTGCTATGGTCAGTAGATATCATTTCTGAAGACGTTGGTACGAATTCAGTAGTAGAAGTTTGTGAAGAAATAACCTAGAAAACAAGTTTTTCTTCATTTCATCATACTGCTTCCATCATACAAATTAATTGTAATAAAAATATTACCTTTTTATCACAACTGCAATTCCACTTAGATAAAATATTGAGAACATTATCTTGACATGAATCATCCAATACATTAGAATCGTTAATAAAATTACATTCACATTTTTTAATCTGAAATTACCAAAATCCTTAATTAAGAGCTACAAATCATAAGAAACATTAATATATTTACCAATCACAATAAATAACACAGAAACATACTGGTATTTCATCTAAATAACGCCATTTAAGTGATTCTGCCTCTTCCATAACGGGAAATATTTTCGGAAGTAAAACGGAATATTCCTTTTTTTGGATTGGATGTTTAAAAATATCACTTTTCTCTGTTTTTCTTAAAGCATTTTGAAGTGAAGGCGAGGACGCGAACATGTTCACCACAGCTTCTTTGTAATTAATACAAGGACAGTTAATAAGTGTCAATGGAAAACCTCTTTCAGTAAAAGATACTTCAGACATCTGCAACATTACTAAAATGAAATAATGTAGTCTTGGGTTTAATAACCAATTCGTGTTATGATCGTATGACCTGTAAGTGTAGTTCAGACTTCTTTTTGGATTTCTTCTGATTTTGCCCCACGACTTGACCGTTAAGTCCAATTAACGGAGAACCCAAGTCGCACTGTTCTACGATCCAGTTATTTGCAATGGTTATAAGATTTTCGTGAATATTTTTATAATAATCATTATATTTTACATTCATCTTCAAATATTCGCTAGTTGGTTTTGCTGAAATAGTAAACCTTTTTCAAATTTAATTTAAGGTAAGTGCAGATGTAATAACCGTACAATTCGTACGTGATTGTTTTCTTAAAATCCTCACACATTTGTTGTTGCTATGCGTGAGTGCGTGTCAAGGAGTCCGAGCATGGTTTCGGCATGACTCGAAATGTACGCAGCACTCCGTCTATCCTTCTTTGTTATTCTCTAGGTCTGTAGGTAATAGGTTAAACAAAAAGTGCTAAAATTAAAATTTTTGTACAACTGACTTAATATAAATAAAATGCGAACATCATAAATGTAGTCAAAGTCAATTAGATACGCATTATTAATGATAACTCAAAAACTACTGGTCAAACCGTGATCAAGTTTTTATGGAACTACATGAGAAGCATCAGCTGCAGAATCATCAAAGTAGTTTGACCTAGAAAAAAATTTTGAGGTAACACATAAAAAACATGCAGTCGAATTGAGTAGCTCCTCCTTTTTCGAAGTCAGTTAAAAAACAAAAACACCAAACTTTGAAAGAAAAATTTAGCTACATACAAACATCATCAAAATCTTGTAAGAGTCAATATTTTTGTATTTATCAAGTACTGATAAAATATGAAAACAGAAAGACAAAAATGTAAATTTGTGCTTGAATTTTGTAGATTCTCCTTCTTCGTTATATCATCTGTCACAAAAGTTCTAGCGGTGCTGGCCATGGCCTCTCCCGTTTTATGGAAGATTTGCCTTAATCCTTGGCAGGGTTATTTTAAGAGCATAACGAACTTAAGCCCGCATGTAAAAATATTTCTAGTTTTAAATTATAACCGAAAGAAACCACACAAATTATTATAGCGAATCTCATTAAAATCGCTAAACCGTACGTACCTTTTAAATCGTCCTTTTTTAATTTCTTTTTCGACTCTGATTTGTCTACAGCTATTAAAGATTTCGTGTTGTTTAAACCTATTCAAAATAAAACATTTTTATCAAATTATTTTACGCAGACTATATTCTACACTAAACTCAACTTTTTTTATATAGGAGAGGGGGCAAACTCGCATACGGCTCACCTGATGGTAAGTGATTACCGCCGCCCATGAACAACTGCAACACCAGGGGAACTGCAGATGCGTTGCCGGCCTTTCAAAAAGGAAATGGCTCTTTTCTTGAAGGTTCCTAAGTCGTATCGGTCAGGAAAAGCCTCTGGTGGTCGTTGATTCCACAAAGAAGTTGTGCCAGGAAGAAAACTTCTTTTAAATCGAACGGTGGTGGACCGCCAGTCATCCAGATGGTATGATGGTATCGTGAGTTTTATCGTGATATGCGATGGTAAAACTGTGCGGCTGGAATTAGTCCGAACAATTCCTCAGTGCACTCCCCGTGGTAGATGCAATAAAATACGCAAACAGATGCAACATCTCTTCCCAGTGCCTGTGAGTCAAGCTACTCGGTCGCCGACGACTGGAACTGCTCTGCGCTGGATGCGATCAAATGGAAGCAGCTGGCACGGAGGAGCCCCAGCCCAAATATGGGAACAGTATTTCATGTGCGGTCAGACCTGCGCCTGGTAAAAATATCTTTGTATATCTATGTTTAACTTATCAATACACAATTATATTAATTATATTAATACAATTGTGTATTGTGTAATTGTCTATATTGCAGTTGGTGTTCGTATATCTAGTTCTGTATTAAAGTGGTTTGAAAATAAATTTAAACCCACATCCAATTAACAAGGATAAAATTGTCCCTTTCAAATGTCAAAAAAGGATAATTTTTTGTCTTTCTTCTGGCTCCATGCTACGGACAGGGGATATACGTCTACTCGTTATGTCAAACGCGGATAATATACTTCTCCTTTCCCCGGTTGCCGTGCTCTGGCATAGGGATAAGATAATTTTATCTCCTATCTGTGGATAGAATCGGGGGATAAAATTGTTGTCTCCTGCCCATGCTAGCCCTGCTGGTAGAGAACAATAAGTACACTACACACTACAGTAAGTAGGGTTTGTCAGAGTCATTTGAGAATTTATCTCAAGACATATCAAAAGATATTGTAACTTTAAAGCTTTAAACAGATGTCGGTAATAACTTAGTACTTAGCCGTAAATAGCTGTGACAATTTAGAGGGTGACAGCTCACTGACTTAACTTAAATTTGATATTAGTACTGCCACCGAAACAACCGAGGTGACCATTATGCATAAAAAGTTCGGCGGTAAAAGCTAACATTGTGATGAAGTCTGCATATCCAGGTTGATAAATATTCACAGGTCTAGCGCAACCAGCTCTCTGTATTTATCCGCTTAATAAGAGAAGTTTTGAAGTGTAGTTATATATGCCCATACCTAAAATACTAAACTGGAAATGGATGGCCACTTCGTCAAAAAACAGGGCAATTATAATAAACGCTGCGAACTGTAGAAAATACTACTTTTAATGATGCGGGTGAGATGATTTAGGAAATAAACTAACCTTTATTATCATTTGCTTTCGTAACAGTTTCTTTTGGGACCCTGTAATAAAATATCGACAGTTGAATTGTAGCTGCATCCATTGTTTAGAGCGCATAATTACTTGAAAAACAAAATACCTTGCTTTTAGGTAGTGTTTCCTACGTCTGTCCTCTAAGCCACGCAAAATGTATATTGATCTTAATTCTGGACTTGCGTTCTCATATTCCTCGTCAGTCATGTTTTCAAACGAATTTATTATTTCTTCAATTTCACTATCGCTATATTCTTTATGAATAATTCTGCAAACATTTGACAAATGAGTGATATAGTTATATACATTATACTTACGCAATTTAAACAATACTTTACATTTAGGAAAATTAATGAAAGCAAATATACTGGTAGAGCTGCTCATTTATTTATGAATGTCATATTCATAGTTTTAAAGGACTAAAGGTTTGAATACCACTTATCAAAATACAGCACAAGTCAGTTCTGCGCTCATAATGGATAGATTGCATTGGTATAACCTGCATATTTCAGCGTTGGCGGTGCGGTACACATGGCACGCATTATCTTACTCTCAATTCTATCACGTGCGTATCACCTATGTTTTTTCTTCTGCATATCAATTATATGTTGCAAACCAGTAACATTCATTGCTATGCGGATGACAGCACTGGTGAAGGGCAGACCTAATTGGCCTCTAAAAAGCTTGGTACGATTTGTAGAGCGGGACAGTACTTCATGTTGGCACACCGCTTGCAACTTTACAAGGCGAAGGTTCGGCATCACATGGAATACTGTTCTCATCTCTGCCACCCCAGTGCAAACCCTTCACCGTATTCAGTAGAGAGCTAATTCTGATTGACTAGATTCACTGGCGCTGCGAAGAGATGTTGCATCCCTTTGCATTTTTTACCTCATTTACAACGAGGAGTGCTCGGAGGTATGGTTAGAATTATTTCCAGCCGCGAAATTCCACTAACATACATCGCGGCAAAATTTCCGATACCATCTACAACATTTAGACGCTTGGCTGTCCACCACTATGTGATTTACTAGGAGTTTTCTTCCTCGCATTATTTCTTCGTGTAATCATTTACCACCGGCAATTTTTCCGGACCAATACAACTTAGGAACATCCAAGAAACGAGCTTACTCTATTTTAAAAAGCCGGCAAAGCACATACAAATCCCTGAAGCTGCAATTGTTCGTGTGCAGCACCCAATATTTTCCATCAGGTGAGTCTCATGCTTGTTTGCCATAATTTCTATAAAAAAATACTGCATAATATGCAACGCCCGCGCCTTGCACAACAGAATAGCTACATATAAGTAGTCAAATCAAGTTAATTTGTACATACAACAACTTAATTTCAGAATTCTCTCTTTCTACGCTATATAACTTCTCCGTGTTTTTCTTTTGGATCATAGTGTACATTTACAACATTAACATGTCTTATTTTTACAAATATAAATTTTAATAAGTTGAATCAGCTTATATGTAAAAATTGTATAAATCGTGCATATTACATTTCGATAACTTTAATAAACGATTGTGTTGTCCACTAAACTCAAAATCTAGCTAAACCAAATCGACAGATAGGTTTTACAATGAATCTAGTCTAACCTATGATTAAACAATTTTAAAATTACTTACTCCTCTGTTATATCGTCATCTTTTTGCGATTCTTCATACGTTTGTGCCCATTTATTAAAGTTTGACTGACATAAAACTAAATGTATGTTCAATATAGTGGGTTTGCATTTAAGAATAGTAGTTAGCACTATTGATGGACTTCTTAATATCGCGCTTGTTAAGGAATCAATCACAAAACCACGATCAAATTTAGGTTGATCGAGAAAGTCAGTTAGGAGCTCTTGAATTAATTCCTGGAGAGAAAGGTCTATAAAATTACTGTATTACACTAATATTTTATTGTTTATATCTAATAAGTTTACAATTCCATGGGTTTTAATTTTATAAAAACTCTTGACCTCCATCTGACCCGAGGCTAATGATTAGGTTTGAAGTAGCAATCAGCAGCCCATATATAGCTCGACTCACCGAAAATTGATCGGTTTGTGGCACTAGTAAGTGCCTATGTTCAGTAGTGGACTTTTGCTAGGCTGTAATGATGATGATGACAAACTTTTTGAGATTTTTATATGTATTTATTTAATTATGAATAAAGTAATCCCATGATTTCTATAAAAATAAATTATTACTGTATAGAAATCACGATATTATAGCTTCCATAGTGAAGTAAAGTAGGGGAAAGAGGTAGAAACACGAACGCCGCCCATCAATTCTACTATGTTAAAAAGAATTACTAGTATTGTGTTTATTGACATCTTAAAAATCACGTTACAACTCACTAGTGCTATATTCACGTATTAATACTGTTTAAACCATGAGCTGAACAGCAACTTGGGAGAACCGAACGCCACTGTTAGTCAAAGTATGAATATTTCAATTATTTTTTCAACTTTTTATTACAGTGATTTGACGTAGCTTTATTTCTATAAACAGAAACAATATAACGTATACGGACGTTATATTTTTTCTGTTTACTCATACTCACATATCAATACTCACATATCAAAGATTCCAGTGACAACAACGTTAACGGCGAATGTAAAAATAAACGACAATTACGAACAGGCCATGGGTAATCACGAATGTTACAAAACACCAGATGTAAAACGATCAAACGAAAACTTTAAAACTTTACAACTTTTCGAAAATAAGAAAGGACAAAAATATCGACCATTATTGTATTTTTTATAATGGAAATTATGAATGTCCTCATATTATGTTACGGCGTGGATTATTTGCTACATAGTATGTAAAAATTGGGCTCATGAGAAATGTATAGATAAAGAATGAACATCGGTGGGTTATATTATAAATACGACCGTATGTAGTAATCGAAGACTAGTTATATGCTATTCGTATTAGCGGAGAGAAAGTAAAACTCTAACCTCGCGGTAAGGGCTTTACATCTTCTCCATAATGTTACCTCTTTATTAAAAAGAAAAATACTGATTACATACTGCAGTAGTAAGAAGCAATAAAAGAAAGTTTATGTAACAATTCCGTTGTTTTATTGTTCTTAGGTGTTCGTGTTTATTCCACTTTCCGCTATGTATGACAATCTAAACACTGATGCATTACATATTTTAAAGTAATTCTGGCTATTTTTAAGGTTTTTGATTATAACTAGTATTTGATTTAGTCAATATTTAAAAAAAATGTGTTAATTAAAAAAAAAATGTAAATTTCTTTGCAATCTTCCGCTAAACAATTACAATGATGTGTCTTACCTGGATTGAAGAGTACCTCCCGCCCCCCCTCAACTGCATGCACCAACTCCGTCACCACCAGCCCCAGCACCACCACTCCCAGCACCACTAC
>DWHP01007863.1:0-10778 GCA_018247895.1 Parnassius honrathi
AATATACGATTTATAAAATAATAAAATAGAGCACTCTTACAAGCAACTAACCCAAACATACAAAATAAATTATTTGTAGACTTAAACATAAATTCATCTCGCACTTTAATATTAATTTTCTGTGCAAAATATAAAATCAAATATTAATACTTTAAAGTAATACAAAGCCTTAATGAGAGATAAAATTGTTAAATAGAATTCTTAATCTGGAACTTTATAAAAATTTAATTAATCTTCTAATAATATGACAAATTGATTATAGGCCACTTCATAGACAGATGTAAACGTACATCGCCACATAACATTAATTCTCAACAAATACCTCTTCGCATTATATACAATGATGATTATGTTAAAGAAGTGAATGATGCATTATAAATAACAAAATGAATTAAATGAATAGATTTGAGCTGAAAAGCACAATAAAGTGGTTCTTTACTCGGCAACGGCTTGCTCACTCTGAATGAGAGCTATAGATGGATCATCAGTTTTCCTTCCAGTTTTACCTGTTTGTTCTTCAACAGCTTCCTTTTCTTCGGATTGTTCACGAGAACTTACTGCACCATTTGGTGCTTCTTCATTTTCATTAGCGTTTTGTGCTATTTCTTCATCTCTCATAGGTGACTGCTCTTTATCCACTGACTTTTGTCTCTCTGGCGATTTTTCCTTCTCAAGTGAGGTTTTCTTTGCTGGGGAATCTGCTCTTGCTTCAGAGTGTTCTTCATTTTCAACTGAGGTAGGTGATTTAGATGTTTCTTCTCTTGATGGTGTGGCTTCCCTTGTGGGTGAACTTGCTTTGGCGGTAGATTCGTCTTTGATAGGAGATAGTTCCTTTTCTCCAGTTTCATTGGAAAATGTTTCTCTTTCTTGAGAGTTTTCTTTTGATTCTTTACTGGCCTTACCTCCATCAACATGACCATTGACTGCAGTTTCCTTCAAAAAACAATGAGTTTATTTCAACATAAATGTGTTTGCTAAATATTATACAGTATTACACTAAAACATCAAGCATGGTATTAGTAACAACTTGATTACTTAAAAGAGGCAAATGTTGTTATATTTGCTAAGGAAAAGAATTTGCACATCTTTTAACTGTTAAACGACAGAAAAGTTTTTTAGCAGTAGTCACTCCGCTTGACAAAATACTAACAATTGTTTAAACATTTTTTTTACGCGGTAGAGTCATGCTGCAGCTATATTATGGTTGTAGCATGAATCGGTCGGCTCAACCGGGGAAGGAACACACTCTCACAGAATATCAACGAAAAATAGCATCTTAATGCCGCTGTGTTTGATATGGTGAGTGTAGCGAACCAGCGAACCTTTTTACTGGAAACGAGGCATTCCATTTTAGTCCTCGAAAGGCGCAATGCATCTGCATTTTAATTTTTAATTAAGAGTAGATGTTGATGTCTATGGGCCACAGCATCCATTCACCATCAGGTGGACTGTGCCAGTTTGTCACTTTTATTCTATAAAAACCATTGAGTTTTGTTGTTTGAATGTTATAAAAGTCGGGACCCCAAGCTCGGGACAATACTTGTATTGTCCCGAGCTTGGGGTTCGTGACAATAAAAATTTCCATTACCAAAATTGACACTTTAATTACCGAACACTAATTACAACTTAAAACACACTAATAATAAAATACAATTGCACTACTGATCACTTTAGTTCGCAGTTATATAGCTTCGAAGTATTCGCTTGGTTCGCCAATTCAATACTGACTCGGTCGGAGTACCTCACTGGCCTTATATAGGGCCTTTTCCACTGAAACAATTAGAATTTTCGAGTATATACCGGTCCCGACTGACTAGGTGTGGAAAATCCTAGTATAGAATTTTTTAGAAAGCTCTCCTAGTTTTGCAACTTGATACTAGATGGCGCCAGTGGCATTATGGCGTGCAACACTGCCCCCTCCTAAGCCGTCGTCCCGAACATTATCAGCCTCATAATAACGCGCCAGTCGATCTGCATGGACGATCTTAGGAGTACCTCTTGCACCTTTCTGTATTCGGTAGGTTACGTCATTGATCCTTGTCACAATCCGGTACGGTCCATCCCATTTAGCTTGAAGCTTAGGATATTTCCCTGCGCTGCGGGCTGAATTGTGCAACCACACTAGTGAACCTTCGTCGAACCCTTTGTTGTTCATTTTGCGGTCATACTGGGTATTCATCTTTCAGACTTTTGCTGGCCCGTTTGTCTGACGTGCTCATAAATTTCATTCATTTTGTTCCGCAAGTCATTTGCATAACCGGTTATACTGCGTGGGGTATCAGTTGGTATTCTGGTGATCAGGTCTGCAGGGAGCCGTAATTCTCTTCCAAATTTTGCGAAAGCAGGTGTCACTGCTGTACTTTCATGAACAGCGCTTCGGTACGACAACAAAAACGGTTGTATGTGCTTGTCTCAATCTCGTTGCCGATTTTCCGCAACTTTTGCTAGGAACCTCTCCAAACTCTGATTAAATCGTTCTCCATTCCATCAGAATGCGGTGCGGGTGTAAGAAGTTGTTCTTGTTATATGAGTACCCATAACTCGGCAAGTTTCCTGGAATATTTGAGACTCATAATTCCTTCCTTCATTGCTGTGAAACTCTAAAGGTACTCGAAAACGACAGAAGACTTCATGAACTAGTTTATTAGCTATTGTTAAAGCATCTTGATTTGAAATGGCGGAGACTTCTGGCGACTTAGTGAAGTAATCCATCACAACCTGAATGTGACCACAACAAAAATAAAATATTTGTTACCACTTTCACTTTCCGGAAACGGCCCCGCCACGTCAAGGGCTATCCACCCCCATGGTGCACCAGCATTATACAATTTCAATGCACCTCTACTACGAGTCTGAGGTGCCTTTATAGCAGCACAACTTGTACATTTGCTATACCAATCCTCGACATCATCACGACAGTGCACCCAGTAAAACCGTTCTCGGATCTTCAGTAAAGTTTGTTTAACTTCCAGATGTCCTCCTGAACAACCATTATGATACAGCTGTAGAACATCCGGTACTTAACTCTAGGGACAACCATTTGCAAATGACAGCGGTTACGCCGACCATTTTCCCATTTACGGCACAGAACTCCATTCTGAATCAGCATTTTTTGCAGCAGCAGCAGTTTGTTCCTTATCCTTAGGGTCAATTTCAATTCGCCAGTAGCCACTTTCCAGGTCCAGCCTGCAAAATTTTACTCCTGTAAACATGTCCAGCATATCATCAATTCTTGGCAAGGGATAGCTATCCTTCTTTCTCATCGTTCAGACGGCGGTAGTCAATAAAATACCGCATGCTGCTTTCATGTGCTACTGGCAATCTTCTTGGCCGCTGACGGATAGGCAATTCTTCTCTTGTGTTTATTTTGTGTTCAACTAAGCCAGTCCCTACGTCAGCATCGTTTGACGAGAAAACATCGGCGTACTTGAGTAACAACTTCTTCGCCTCTACTTCATTTGGGGAGAGAATGCTGCGACAGTCTTCTAAAAGTGTGGTTACTCTCGTTTGTGCATTCCCGCTGGGGTCCCAGTCGATAGATATTGTCACCGACGCAACCAATCCACTTCCTCACAAGTAACAACCAGCGTGCCTTTTTCTGTAATCTGTTCCTGATCACTAAGGTTCATCACACGTACTCCTGAGATGACAGTTGTTGTGACCAAAATTCATGCCACTTTCCATGGAAGGTCATTGTCTACCCTTTCCACAAGTACACAACGATGAGCTTGCCCAAGGTTCTGTGGAAGACTAACCGGTACAATCGTTTCCGATCTCGACGGAACAACAATCTTCTTAAGGCTGTACACATTCCCTGGTAACGCCCCTTCCACGAAAAGTTCCTCTTGTCCACATTTCAAAAGATTTCGCTTAACATCGATCTCACAACAATTCTTCCTCATAAAGTCTAGGCCCAGGATGCAGTCGTCCATTATATCAACCACGATGACATTATGATGCAGGTAGATCATGTTGCCTAGCTTCAACTCCATCTGCTTCTCTTCACGGACATGAGTAGGCTGTTCCCATCATGGGTTTGTGACATCGAAATCATTGGGGCTCATTTCAACATCAGCCAGCACCCGCCCCACAGTTCTGGCTTTTACTCATTTCCCTGCTGCTGCTGGGCGGAGCTGTTAGCCGCACTACCCTCTCGAGATCGATCACCTTCCCTTTCTACAGTTTACATAGGGCAGCTGGATCGAAGATGGCCCCTTTTCCCACAGCCTTAGCATCTAGGGCGGTACCCTTTATTGCGGTCATGAACTGTAGCTGCTACAACTTCCCTGACAAAATGGGAACGATGATTCCGCCGCACGGCTTCTACCTCCAGTGAATGGGCCAAGGCTCTGACTTTAAGCCGGCGATGAATGTCTACACCAGGTTCCTTACTATGAGCGCAGGTACAGACTGATATGCTTTACGAACCAGCTTCTCCACCTCAAGGGCTCACTGCTGCAGGGTTTTGTTGCTGCGTTGCACGCAATTTTTGAGCTGCGTACAAAAGCATATCCCGCCTCCAATGTCTCAAGGAGCTCCTCGTAAGTCACTTCCTTACCGAGAGCTGCCAGAACAGTTAAGGCCTGGTCGTGCAGGCCTAGTGTGAGAGCAGTCATTAGGCCGACCAGGCAGAAGTCCCATCGAACGGCGACACTTTGAATCCACGTAGAGAAGGTGTTGTGGCTACTACGGGAGCTGTAATCCCCAATTGAGGTCGTCCAGCATTTTCTTCACGTCAGCCATCACATTGTCTACCCGATTGGTCAATTCGGGTTTCAGCTTCCGACTGACGGTTGTCATATTGAGCAACTCCATCCTTCACCTCCGAAGGTAGCTAAAATGTCTTCATGAGGAGCATTTGCTCTTCCTTATCGCATTTGAGCTACTATTCGAAACGACGGGCCTGTTCCTCCAACCAACGGGCTTGTTCCTTTTGTTGGCGGGCCAGTTCCTCCTGTCGGCGGGCCTGTTCCTCCTGCTGCTCTTCCAAATCACGGGCCTGTACCTCCTGTTGGCGAGCCCGCTCCTGCAGTATCTTTTTGAGTTTTTGAGATAATGGCCAAAATTGAAATTAAAGTTGATTTTTCTATATTTGAATTATGTGGCAAAACACCACTATCACTACATTATTCCAGGTTTTTTGTTTAAGTTCTAGGTGAACGAAGTCGAGAGTAAAAGCTAGTTGCGCAATATAATTGTAGTGCAATTTATCAAAGACTGCAAGATCGTGGAGTTTCTTAGGAACAAAATGTAACTACATTATCATATCATTATAGTATCATATTTCTGGCATTAATTTAAACATGTTTAAGAAGTTTTATTAGGCATAATATTTAAAATAAAATCATATAATTTACTATTGCATCCATCTTCATACCTAAATGAATACTAAAAACAGTACCTTCTCAGTTTGTGATGGTTCCTCTGGAGGAAGTTCCAATTTCAAAAACTGTTCTAGTGTATCAACTTCATTGGCCATGTCAAACTGGTCATAGTCCTGCAATAAAATTTTATACATTCAATATGTTATAAAATATAGTTATATTTAAAAAGGCAGTTTGTTTAATGTTTGAAACAGGGCCCCGGGATATTTGAATTGGTGGATATTCAGTGTGATATATATCGTCATATGTATTTTGATACATAAACATCTTCTTTATGTTCCCATAAAAGTTCACTAAAAAGGGCATTTGCCCCCTGCATTAAAGATATGATTTGCCTTCATCATCACAACATTACTTCTCCATGTTTACACTTGACAGAATATTTTTATTTATAATAATTGTCTTTTTATATTGTTACACACAAAAAGAAAAAGCACCTTATTTAATAGATAGTTGCAAAAAAGAGTTCATTTAATAAATTCCAAACCACAAGTGTGTCTCTTCATTGCAAAAAGAACCATCTCACCTTGGTTTTTAATTTCCAAAATGTATTATTGGAATAAAACCACACAGCTTTTGGGTTGGCTATAGATGTCCGGTACTCGATTTTAACAATGTTTTTAGTTTAGGAGGTTTGTCAGGGTTAAGCTAGAACCTATTACACTGTTTTTAGATGTCGGAAATTTGTTTTGAATTAATTACGATAAAATTTCACTAAAAATTGCCTACAATAATAATAGTAATATCCTCCAGACCAAATTTTGGTCATGGCAGCCAGCTTCAACAGAGACTTAGCCATCAGCGCTGGACAGGATTATAGTGCCCAAGTGTATGTACAAGCACAGGTGCACTCTCTATTCCCTTAATCTCATGGTCTGATGGGATAGTAAACCAACACAACCAGAGAAAGATCAGGCACAGGACCAACGTATTTACATGTTATCTGAGGTATGGGGGTGAGACACCGCCAACTTCCTGACTCCGGGCAGCTACTGAGAATTTCTTAATGAAAAAATCAATAACTGATATTAATAAAAAATTGTTTGTAACAACCACAAAAAGTTAATCACTCAGACTCAGATAATCCATCTATGGGTGAAGAAGGGACTCATATACAACAGATTGAGTTGCAGTGGAGAGTAGCAAAGAGGTTTTTCAGAAAAGAAAATTGTAACAATTCATATTACATCATTTCATTTACCACTATCAAAGCAGAGTTTAGGGCGACCTGACTTTATAGATAAGATTGGTTGAATTGGTTCTAAAACCGAATCAGCACTCATCAGCGGCATCAGAACCGATTTTGAAAATTTTAAATCAGGGTCCTTTGGTTCTTTCACAAAATTTATTTAAAAGTATATCACAGCAATGCAATGCTATAAAAACATGATTTTTAATCATTTCTACTATTTATGGCAAACAGCATGATTTGTAATAATGTTTTAATTAATTTATTTACATGATTATTTTATTTTATTAATATAGTTTGATAAAACAATCAGTGATTGGTATCTACATAACTTTTTTTTAATTTCAGTGTCAAGATCTACAGGAAGTTCAATTACATGAATCCCTTCTAATAAATGAAGAGGAACTTAAGAGGCCATATGCAATTCACATCGAAAACTTCATGTTATTGGGTTTTTTCAATCTCCTGCAACCACGCCCTCCTCTCCCAACCCCGTATGCAAGTACCGCATGTCTGTAGTTTTACTCAGCCTTTAGTTGTTGTGGGTTGTTTCCTCAAAACAGAACTTTGGGTGGTTCATTGAATCTAGGACCTAAGCAGATGCAAGGAAGTTAGTTACCTTGCAAACATGCAGCGGCACTATACGCCAGTAGAGCCGCTTAGTCCAGTTGTTCATGGAATATTGTAATTTTTTAAAATATCAAAAAATCTGATTTTGTATTATAATAAAAATCAAGATTGTTTCAAAACCCAGTTTGTACTAGCCGATTATTTTACAAGACACTTATATAATTTTGTTAAAGTTTGTCTGATTTCATTTATTTCAATTTTACATACAGAGTAATCAGCAAGTAAACTAGCATAAA
Organism: Parnassius honrathi; assembly: GCA_018247895.1. Lineage (NCBI taxonomy): Eukaryota > Metazoa > Arthropoda > Insecta > Lepidoptera > Papilionidae > Parnassius > Parnassius honrathi. The sequence goes on from DWHP01007863.1 coordinate 7,440, forward strand.
ACACTATTCTAATACATAACATTATATTTATTACAGTGAATGCATAAGCTGTCTCCTTATTATATACTTATTGTATTACCTCTGTAGCAAAATAAGCAGTCTTATCCCAATTTCTTCCAGAAAATTATTAACTATTGTTCATAAAGAAGGGTGAAGGACAAAGTAAAAATAAAAAAAAATAATAAAATAAATACACAGAATCTACCCTCAGTTCATGTAAAGAAAGTCGAAAGAGTTGCTTAAAACATAAGTAGAAGGGCAATATTTTTAATTAAATTATTGTAATTGCAGAATATAATAACCATACTCACCCCACAGTATTCTTCATCGTTAAACAATTGTGGAGGCAGTGGAGAACGTGGGTTTGGGTCACTTACAGTGCCGCCGTTAGACTTAGCATTGTTTTGCATGAAATCCTTATCAGCTTCTTTACCGGGCTCCGTGATGTCAATGATCTCGTATTTAATGTTTTTTGAATCTAAGATCATCAAAACACGTTGTTGTCTCTTTTTTACCTAGAAGAGAACGTTATCACGTAATCGAAAACAAAATTCTTATGACTCAGTAAGAAGACAAGAAAGGCACCCGGTTGACCCAGGAATTTTCTAATATTAAACACACCTCCTTGTTACCAGAAATACCACTAATGTAAACTTTGACAACCATGATTTTAAAGTACCTGTTATCACTATTACAAATGTATAAAATTCCTGCAAAAAACACTAAAAATTAAAAAGAAGGCTTGGCCATTTAGTATGTAATCTGTTAAATTAATTTACTAGACAGATAAAATTTAGAGACAGATCCGTCAATTCAGTTTGACAGAGTCGAAGAGTAAGAACCTACATACTTTGTATGTACTTACTCTAAGGTGAAGAAAAATAAAATTATAAATTGGTATCGTGACTGTTATTATATATTACGAATATATATACATATAATAAATATTAATATATATAATAAATATTACGAATATATTTTTCAGAATATATAGTTGTTTAAATTAGGTTTAATATTTATATTATTACCTACAATATATATTGCATTGCATTCTGATACTTACTGTTCCGTGATTATATTATGTATCTACAAGCGCATTAAATGCTTAATATCCTTGTTTATATTTGATGTGTTTAAGGCAAAATTTTAAGAGCTATTTTATAACAAATTCAAAGAGTTACATTTTTTCTGTTACTGACTCAGCGTGGTAGTTTACGTTTTAATATAGTTTACGAAAATAATGTTGTGCTAAGCCATTTTTAGAACATAATAATATTTCAACACTACTCGTTATTTAAAAAATAAACCTGTCATTGACTCGAATACTTACGATTACGTGAATTCGAGTACCTTAAATTTTCTCACTTCGATAATAATATCAAAAATAAAAGAGGCATAAACAGTACTGCCATCCGTCCGGGTTTCTCCGGATTTGTCCTAGTTTTGAGGGCGTTAGAGAGCCATTCGGGAGGTGACATAAATGTGTCCGGGATTTGATTGGAAGTCCTTTGGCCGCCCGTATAGAATACCTTATAGCTTAAAATATCCCCTATAAAAAGTGTATTTAATTTTTTATTTCACAAGCGTGCACTCAGTTCAACTTATGGTAAGTGGATGCAGCGTTCCATAGACATCTACATCTACCCGCGATTAAGAATAAAATTGCAGATGCGTTCTCCCTGAGGAGTCAAATGAAAAAAATACATTCTGACCAGTGTGGTATTGTATAAACAAAAGTTGGTAATAGGTACTTAAATTGATGTTTTAACATTCCTCAACCAGACAGAACAAAAATTGGGATTGCATGCAAAGATTTTGCCATCATTAATGTATTTATCCGTGATAGATTAGTACTTTCTGCTCTTACAAATCCATCTTCCATGATGCTTTTTCAATAAAATCCGGAATAAAAGTCAACAATAGTAATAATTACTTGAAAAATTTTTGAACAGTACAGCACATTAGCTATAACATATATAGTATTATAGTTCACTTAAATAGTGACGTCACGACGGATTCTAATATGACGATAGCGATTTGGAGATTTGAGGCACAGATAAAAAAAATATTCTTAAAGCTTTTTTATGAATAGAAATCAATATTTTTCGTTTACTTAATTTTTTTACAAAATGTATGATAAATATATAGTTTTTGAGATTTTTACATGGTGTAAAATACCCTATTATGTAGTAAATAAATTTTCAGGCATTACAAAACTCTTGCACCGACTTCACTCCGTCAATAACTTATGTGGCGCGCTGACTCGCCGCGTTTCACAACGATATGATCTGTACTTTCTCACGTTTTTTTGTACCATAAACTAGCTTACTTACTTAAGTAAGTCACCTCTTTTCGCCCCGTGATGTGAGTGTTGTAAGAGTCCATCAAGGGAAATACTAGAAAATGCTTTACGTGGTAGAGCCATGCTGCAGCTATTTTGTGGTTGGTGCACGGAGAGGGCAGCTCAACCGTGGCAGGACCACGCTCTCACAGAATAGTACTGTAAAATAGCAGTTTAATGGCTGCTGTTTAGCATAGTGAGTGTAGAGAAGCGGAGACAATTTTACTGGAAACGATTTACTCCATCTTAATCCTCAGGGATGATAACTTATCTGTATTTGAATTCTTATTCGAGGACGAATTGTAGATGTATATGGGTTACATCATCCATTTACTATCAGGTGGACTGTGTACTTGTTTTGCAACGTTACTTATTTTATAAAATAAAAAAGGTCCGAGATTTTAGTGTAGTTTTGATAAAAAGATAGATCGTCGTATGATTACTTCGCAGTTATAAAATACCAACACCAGTGTTGGAAAGCCGCATCGTATGTAATAGATGTGATACGTCTAGTACTTCCATCAGCAATTTGTACACCAGTCGTTACAATGACGGCAAACTGCTTAGACCTTGGGTTGAATGTCTAAGGGCAAACTGCCAACTAGGACAGGTCCATATGTAGGGTTATTAAATGAGATTTCTCATTTCAACGGATAACAGCATTAAAAATTCTAAAAAAGAAATTGAAGTTTAAAAAAAGGGACAGTTTTTTTAAGTTCTTGTTAAAAATCAACACGCATTGTATTAATGTATTAATAAACACGTAATGTATTAATAACCCTTACTAAACAATTTTTGCTTAGTAAATATTTAAAAGTTTTTGGAAGATATGGTCTGCACATAGCCCCATGAAGGAATTACTCACTCTTTGACGTCGAGTAACTGGTATAACTAACTTATGCTTGTTCCTAGTAACGGGTATTTCAACAAGAACTTTGTTTTCTAAAACAAAATAAAACAAAGAGTTTAGATGAAGATGATTCAAATTTTTATTGTAT
>DWHP01007864.1:0-10778 GCA_018247895.1 Parnassius honrathi
GAAAATAAGTGTAAAGCTGCTTGTAATCTCATCAAAGAGTCATCAAATGATTTACGGAAAAATAATGACATTACTTCGATTCACAAAAATGAGACACGTTGTTTTAATTGGTTTTTTAAATTTATTATAATTTTATGAATTAATGTTAAAATTTAAGTGCTTTAATGATATCTATTTATGGCGTGTTACAATAAATGTTTCTTTCTTTCTTTCATTAGGTTACCAATGAACTTTAAACACTAGAGTTCGTTGATGGCTACATATCAATATTTATATTATTCTTATATTATACCTATAATTAAAATATGAGGAGATAGCCTGTCATTAATAGTGCGATTGAACAAGTGATGATGATTTTGAAATAGGAAACAGATACCGTATCAGAGATATGGGAAGTAGCAATTGGACCCAATGACCGAAATTGTTGTTTTATTTATATTTATATAAAATTCCTCGAAAATAAATTATTACATACAAAACTGATATTTCATCAGTATTATGAAGTCCATGTTAATATATTTTTATTTTATGTCCAAGTTTCAGACAACTTCGAATATCTGTTACGCGTATTTGCAGTTAATTAATTATTTAATATAAATTTTGATTCTTGTCTTTTCACGACGAAAAGACTAGAACTCCGAATTCTACGTAAAGCAAATTTCCCTGACACGTGCCAAGTCTAAATGCGTTTAAACAAGATGCAGTTTCGACGTTGCTTCAAGGTGCTCAGAACTTGTCATAGACATTTCAGTGGACGTGTCTCTTGTTCGTTTATTTTGGCAAACTTGGCGCCTGTCAGTTTGCGCGATAGTGGTGTGCTGCTTCTATCGGTCTAATATCGATATTATAGATGAAACTAAAAATAAAATCGTCTTGTAGGGTGGTCTTGGGTAGACGAAGATATCATCATCATCATCACCATTACAGCCCTTCACAAGTCCGATGCTGAACATAGCCATCCCCCAAGGTATACAGAGCACGGTCTTGAGCCACCTGCATCTATCGACTTCCTGCATGTCTTACACGACACGAAGATATAAGAACTACAATATTTTCGTTTATTAATATATTACACATCTAAGTTCTTTAAAAGGTTAGAAATAAATATGGTGTTGCCAAGCTTGACTTGTATTCATGGCAAATGAGAACCAACGGTGTTTCATGATACCTTCCGTAAATTAATAAATAACGAATGAATCTCGACTTTAAATAAAAGTGCTTTGTGTGACTAAATTTGAAAAAAAAAATATTTTTGATTTTGACTTTGTATTATTAAAGTTCACATTACTGACTTTTCGTTTATAGTGAATAGTGAATATTTTTAATTAGTATATTTTACACAAATATCTGCAAACCAGTTTACATACATTTTGTGTTTTTGCGTAAATATGTAAACGTCATTAAGTTAAAATTGAAATGAACCACCTTTTTAATTATCGATAAAAAATAACATTATTGACACGTTCTTCTCACTATTCACTAATGACCGAGCAACATCAGCCAGGTGAGATGTCCACACATCATTACCAGTCGCTACGCACCGGATTTCCGCCAGAATACAACGCTAAAATACCGTGTAATATGTATCTGTGGCAGATAACATTATGCTGACAAGAAAAAAAGGAATGCGAAGTTGGCGAGTGCCGTGGTCATTATGAATAGACGGTAAAGAAATGCCTATATTTTAGACTCTAAAATAATTCATTAAGGGTTTGAAAATTTTGTAATTTCAAAAAGAACCAGGATATTATTTAATATGTCCTGGTTTCTGATTCATATATAGACGTGGTAGAGTTATGCTTCAACGTTATAGGGCCATGCTGCGTTATAGAACTATGGTTGTAACACGAATGGGTTGGCACGATCGGAGAAGGACCACACTCTTGTAGAATAACAGGGTAAAATAGCAGCTTAATACTGCTATATATCGTCTGGTGAGAATCGAGAAACGGAAAGAGAAAATTAATTTTACTTAATACGAGGCATTCCATATTAGGCCTCAGGGGTGACAACGTATTAGGATTTTGATTCTTAATCAAGACATAGATGTTTATGGGCCACAGCATCCACTTATCCTAAGGTGGACGGTATGCTTGTTAGTCACCCTTATTTATATTCTAAAAAAATGGGATAAAAATATTGTGTTAATTAGAATTACATTGTTGTTCGTTCACGTAATTGGTAAACCAAATTCGAAACAGTGTATAATTTGTGTTTTAAATTCAAATTTAAACCTACTTTATATGTTTAACACAATACCAAAAAAGTAACATTGTAAACTGTGATTGGTTTGAAAGAGCAAACTTAAAGTCAATTCGTATCCGTCTCACGGCTCAGGTAAGAAGCTCCGCCTTTACATTGATCGTACAGGTGAGAGGAATGCGATTGAGCGGCCGCGAAGGTGAGACGGGTAAGTCTTTGCTCACCCACCAATAACAAACGACTGAGGGTAGGTAGATATTGACACTTAAGGTACTAAGGTATACGACTCGGGTAAAATTTATTTGGGCATTGTAAAATTTACAATTGGATGTTAGCTATATTCCTTTGGGATTTTTACAAGAGACCAAATTATAAAATCGATTTGTATAATGATTATTTTTCTTGACCTCAAATGACATGAGTTTTTTTAAACATCTCTTGTGAGGTTGGAAGAATCTACTAATTTTAGAATTGTAAGAATTTAAAAAAATGTGTAGAAAAAAACTTTTCGTTTCTTATTGCTTATAATAAAGGCATGCTTATTAGCATGCTATATTGCCGTGTATTTTTCTCTAAAAGAGGAGGCAAAGTGTTAGTGACTATTGCCAGCTTTAACAACTGCAACACGAAGGGATTTGCTGGGCCTTTAATTCAGTTTTATTTATTTCGGGAATGTAGTACTCTTATAATATAACTATCATATTAGATAATAATCAGACCTCTCATTCTTCCATGGCAACGTCGTGTAATATGATTACCTACTTACCCATATATCTACTAAACAATTATTATGATTACAATTTAATGAAATAAAGTATCGAAGCCGTATAATCAGAAAATTAATTATGTAACTATTTAAAAATATTTTGACCTCAAGTTTCAAAAAGGGGTAAGCTCGTTTTATGAAAATCCTGAAGTATTATCGGCCCGGAAAAATATCTTTGGCGACGCTCAATTGCCCCATCGGCCAGTTTGATTCCGTAGATTTTATTATTTACAATAAATGGTGGTATAATCATCTGTATCACATCGGTTGTTAAACACGCAATTATCCTCTGACCGTAGACGGTGAGGGAAGTGGAGACGGCGAGGCTTCAGGTACTGCGGTCAACCTACCAATGTTAAACGTAGCAGTTGTGGTAAAACCTTACCACAACGTGAGAGGTACATTTCCAATAGGGCTGATGATGAATAAAAACATTTATTTTCATCGATATAATAGTGACAAGCGAATGTACATTCCAACTGATGGTAAGTGGACAATGTGTCCCATTGATATCTCCACTCCGGGATTAATTATGAAAGTACGGATGCGTTGTCACCCCTGAGGACTAAGATGGTGTGACTCATTTCCAGTACAAAGAGTCTCAGGTTCTCTGCGCCCACCATACCAGTAACAGCATTAAGCTGCTCTTTTACGCTAGTATTCTGTGAGAGCGTGGGACCCACTCGTGTTACAATCGCGATGTACGTGCAACATGGCTCTACCACGTATATATATAAAAGTATTATCTAATCGCAGTCATTATATACTAAAAAAAGAAAAATAAGTAAATGATAAGGAAGGAATTCTTAATCGAGTATCTATATCAACCGAACAAGCGAAAGGTATTCACCAAATGCCTCGAACTTCTGACCGACCCCAACTCATAGCTAAATTGCCAGTCACTATTATGTTTTAGTTACAAGATTTATGTAATCGAATAACCTAAAGTCCGTGCCAACTGACCTAGGCGTAGTCAGGCGTATTATTAAAAAATAGATTTTTCTCTGAGACATAACGTGACAGATAAACGAAACGTATTGAAGTCTAGACGGCCTCGTCTTTGACTAAAGAGATGCTCTACATTTTCGTTTGTTGTAATTCGTGTTAAAGTTTATGCAGCCTTGGTCCGGGCGCACCTGTTTACGGGATTACGAGTTAAATAAATGTGTAATAATGTAAATGAAGTTTTCGATCGTTTCTTCTATGCCCACGAACTGTCGTCGCTGATTAGACGGCTCTTCATTAAATTAACATTTGAGTGGACAAAGCAAAGTCGTTTGGCATAGAATTATGATATTTAAAGAAAAACAAGTACATTAAATTATATTCAGCAAAACTAATGCAAGTTATTAAATGAAACTAAGTTAACGGTTTTTATCGCGTTCTTCCCAGTCAGTGCTAAAGCACCCAAAACGTTGGGAATTAAAAATTTTAAATACATTTAAATAAGTTTAAATTAAACGCGATAGAATCCATAAAATTTGTTAGGTATATTTACGCGTATGGGCAGTTTTTGGCGTAAATATAAGATATCATTATACTGATGAAAGACGTTGTCATTGTTAGTGTAGGTACAATAATAACATTAGAGAAAGTATTAATTGCCTATAATATTAGACGAAAATTTTCAACTCAAGGAAGGGATACTTTCTATTATACATATTAATATTAAGTATATATTCTCAAGATCAGGAATATGCTGCTGTCCCATTACCTGTGTCAGTTTAAGGTACTTCATATGACACTGGGATAATTTATTATCTTACTCCGTACCCTTCACGGCAAGCAAATTAACTCCTCTCAACTATCCGTATTTAATACTAGATTAAAGACCAAATAATATACTCCGTAATATGCTTCACATCCTACGGAACGGTAAAAAACGTGTCAATGTTTCTATTTTTTCTTTCCTTTTCACTTAAGTGCATATTTCTACGGTAGTGATAACGTATGATCGTGACAGCTGTTTCTCACATAGTTTATTGCTGATAAACGCGTAATGGGAATATAGAAACAGTAGCAAATTTTAGTGTTCTCGTTATTCTAATCCAAAAAACAAGTTAACCATGTGGCGGTATAAAAATATGCACCATATCCTTCATTAAATAAGTACCTCCCTCATATCGTTCATTACATAAGTATCATAAAAAGCGACTGAGGAAAAAGGAAACAGGAAATGGACATTGCATTTTCTATATTATGCTGGCGTGGCAACTGTGGCAAAATGCATTTGATGCGATATATCGGGGGGTGGGGGGGGGGTATTTGTTCAGCAATGTTCAGCTGATATTGAGGTTCTGGGTTCGAATTCCGTGTCGGGCCTAAATCAGTTACCTATTGAGTTTTGCTGTCAAGAAGTTCTCAGTGGCACCCCGGAGTCAAGAAGTTGCTGGTATTTTGCTCCCTAGTCTTAGAAAACATATAAAGCCGTTGGGTCCCGCGCCTGATTTCTCTCCGGTCGTTTTGGTTTACCCTCTCATCGGTATAGATCGATGACCGATGATGATAGACTCTCTAATCCCTCACTCTCCTATGAGAGTGAGGGATTAGAGAGTGCACCCGTGCTTGCGCATACTCTCGGGCACTATAATCCCGTATATTTTCCGTTGAGACTAACCTAACTTAGTCTTTATTATAAATAAAGACAAGTTACTGATGAAGATAGATATCGTGCCGAAAGTTCTACGGACATTCTTTTGTTAAAAAAAACTCACAAACGACCTTGTTGACAGTCTTATCGCAGGTAATTTCTATTGAAAGCGTAATTATTTAGTATTTTTATAACGCGATAAAAGCTGAAAAATTGCCAATGAACATCGAAAATTATTGCAGTATATATCCGAGATTCTTTAAGATTAGGCGTTAAATTCTGTGTATTTGTTTTTTATTCTTTATAATCGACTTTAAAAACAGGTGGGGTAGGTACTCAATTCGACTGTGTTTTTTTGTGTGTTAATTCAGAACTTTTTTTAGGTGAACCGATTTTGATAATTTTTAATTTTTGTTTGAAAGCTGATGCTTCTCATGTGGTCTTGTATAAATTTGATCAGAATTTGACGTGTTGTTTTTGTGTTAGTCTTAATAATACGTATTTAATTGACTTTGACAACATTGATGATTTTCTCATTTTATTCATATTGAAGTCGAATGTACACAATTTCTAATTTCACCACTTGTACTGGATCGAACTGCGCACGTTCCAATAACTCTATGATAAACAGTTGACATAGCTTCTTCTTCTTACATAACGCTAAAGACAATGTCGTCCATGTAATACGAGTAAAGCGATAAGCAATTATATTCTTTTCTCAAGCAATACAATTCAGGTTTCGTCTAGAACGTATTGATAAACAAAGCACTTTATTTTTTTAGTAATTTTGTCCAACGGTTGCCGCTATGACTAAAGTCCACTGCTGAACATAGGTCTCCCCCGTTGATTGTCTAATAGGAGAAATATCTGGCTTGCACAGCATGTTGGGAACGACAGTTTTTTGTTTTTAGTCGTTATTAGGAAAACGCTGCTGCCCATCTCCAGATCTGCTTCCCTCAGTCCCCTCTTACGATACCTACGGGATGATAAGGAGTAGTGAGATTTTGTTTTGTCCAAAGTAAATGTGTGAGAAATGTGTGTGCAGTGCTGTGATAGTTCAGGTGCTAGACGCTCGCCGTAAATTTCGCAGTATGCGGGCAACTGGGTTCGATCACCGCCATCACTTATAAAATTTAATTGCACTTTGTAGTGCAGATTTATCGTACGTGCTTGGAGGAAAACATCCGTGAATACGCACTGGAGAAGTGTGGTGGACAATATTTTTATTTTTATTTAAGTGTATCATGTGATCATGGGAAAACATCAGTCAACACGCACTTGATTAGCGCGGCTCACTATTTTTTTTATAGTATTGGGTAACAAACGAGCACACAGTCCACCTGATGGTAAGTGAATGTTGTGGCCCATAGACAGCCACATTTATCCTCAACTAAAAATCAAAATGCTAATGCGTTGTCATCCCTGAGCACTAAGATGGAATCGATTCCAGTAAAAGGGTCTCCGGCTCTCTACACTCACCATACGAAACACAGCATCATTACGCTGCTACGTTATGCTGGTATTCTGTGAGAGCGTGGTCCTGTCCCGGTAGAGCCAACCAATTCGTGTTACAACTATAACTCTCCCACACGTCACAATTATAAACTCTACCACGTCCATTATTTGCTCCACAACGCTCAGAAATGAGAGGAAGCCTAACGCCAGCAGTGGGACGTATTTGTCTGCAACTTTTTTGAGTCTATGTAAAAATAAAAGCTTTTGCCTTTACAACCTGCATATGTAACGAGAGGTGGTGTTAATTGTTGTTTTCTTAAAAAAATTTAACCCTCACACTAGAATTTTCGCCTGTATCGTAGAGGCAAACACAAATAACGCAAGAACAAACATCCAGATTCCGGACAATTATACGTAGGCCATACAAATTCTTGTCCCGTGCGGAATTCGAACCCGTGATCCCTGGCGGCGCAACTCAATGCTAACTCACTATGACATGGAGCCGCCGGTATTGTTTTTAGTATGCCGAATGGAAGAAAAATTATCAACAGGTGTTGTAAATATCTTGATATATTATACACTTTCAGATTTGAGAGATACGTCATAAAATTCACTGCGAGTGGAATAACTTGTTATCCATAATTTACTTGATGATGTTTCAAAAAAGAAATAAATAAACATCAATTCACAACACGCAGTGTCTGCGATCTGTACCTCGTGGTATACAGGACGCACCTGTTGCGTCGCCATTAGCAATATTCCGATATTTTACATTCGCAGTATCGCGTCCACGAGATCAGAGAGCTAGGGTTTACGGACGGTTGATAGTAACAAAATAATTAGGACGCGCTTCTTACAACTATACATGAAAACGATGTTCATCCTCTAACGTCAACCGAAGTGTGCGTATGTGATAGTCTAACATAGAACGGTATTACGGCTGTATTGAAAAAGCACACATAACGTAAATGTGTTAAGTTTTGTATTTATGACTGTCATAAATATTTACTGTTTAAGCGAGAAGATCAGCCACGTTTATGTTAATATTTATTATAATGTTATGGAAAACCAACAGCTTACAAAGCTTAAGTAATTAACGTTTAATTACGAGAATCCGATAGCCTAAACCGTTCGTAATTTAAAGGACGTAGCACAAATATGTACGAGCATTGAAAATGGAGTCTAAGGGTGATATGTAAAATATACATAAATTTAAAAAAACAAATCAGACAATAAAAATCAAAACGAGAAGGAAAGCACTATATATCTCAACTTAATTAATTAATTTCTCTCAAACCAAAATCGTGCCTTTTGCATAAATTGTTAAAATTATTACTAAACGAGAGGTACTCTAGGGACAGACTTATACCAATAAGATAGATAGTTAGATTACACTTTATTTTACGTCAAAAATATATAAATATGTACAAAAACGGAGTAGATAGAAATTGAGGTACAATGGGCGGTCTTATCGCTAAAAGCGATTTTTTCCGGACAATCTTTAGATGGACAGGATTGACAAAAAACGCATGTTTGGTTTTGTAAGGGAAGTGAAACCAAGTCCTCTCTACAGTGGGAGAATCCTTTATTTTCATAAAATATTAGTAATGCTACTAACATTACTAATCTTCCCTTTAACTACTCCTCCGGCAAGCTTAAAATGCTTGTGTAGGAGTAGTTCACGACAGGAGGCGAATGGCGGATTCGAACCCAAGACCTTTTAAGTTTGAAGTCTGCATCCTGTTATGAGGCTACTGTCGTTTTTAAACAACAAGGGCCCATGCGTATATTTTATGATGCTAGCATAGGTAAAACCTTTTGCCAGCATTATAAACGGAGCAGAGTAAAAGTCTAAAGTCATAACCATCTTTATTTCAATAACAGATTCAATCAAATGGTGTGACATTGCGCAGATGTAAATTAGCGAATTGATTAGATAGTAAAAGAAAAATAATTCAAATTCAGTTTTTATTGTTTACAAACGTTGTCTGCGTTTAGCTACAAATATTGCCGAAAAAATATATAAATTGGCCTATGAGTTACGGCGAAGATATATTTCAAGGAATCGTTTTCTTGCGCTACGGGAGCTCTGCTCGCTTCTCTCGTTCCGCTTCAAAAAGGAAAAATAATCTGTGTCCTGTAGTAGGTAAGCATTTAAGAGCTGATGAAGAAGAATAAAAAGAGAAAAAACACGTGAACTTTACGCAAACTGATAGAATATAATAGAATAGAACAATTTTTATCTAATAGTGGTGGTATTTAATTCTTATTGAAAGTCATTTTTTACTTTCACCAATAGTTACAAAGACCTATTTCACGCTGTAGTTTAGGGCAATCAACATTGTTAGAGTATTGTAAATAAAACCCGCAATAAAAACTTGATATACTGATCTTTACTTACACTGTGGCGTTTATAGCCGGTACGTGCAGTAAATCTTCAGAAATTTAGATCCGGTACGCATCTTCGCAGAATCATTAAACATGTGTCCAATATCATATTTATTTCAGTTTTGCACTAATTCCGGAGTACGGACGCTCATCGTATATCACGTGAAGTCAGGTTAAAATTTTAATTTCCGCGATAAACATGTTACTTTTGTCTTTGATTGTTAGATGTTGACTCGAAAAAATAAATGAACGAAGCAAAATTAGGAGGACTTCGAATAGAAAAAGTTTCGTGGCTATTAAATCGCGTCGGATCGGCTGCGTTCCGAAAAGATTTACTATGTTTATCTTGTAATTATCGTACCGATTGCGTTCATAATTTAGGAATGTTGTAAATTATAAGCTTTAAGAGTATATTACATTTCAGTGAAAATTTAGAAAAAAATATATATCGATTCAGACTATATATATTTTTTTTTCTAAATTAATTTGTATCTAAATGAAGTGTCGAAAGATAATAATAATAAAACCGTCATAATTAAATTCTAAGCTGATGAAAATAATGCTATAATAGAAATATATAAATACCGTTATCATTCTGGCATAGATATCATTATAATATAAATAAAGAACAAAAATCACCAGTATCGACTTGTGTTTTGGCGGGAACATGACTGTCGCGTCGACGGATTGTTGTTCCGGTTTTATTGTTAAAAATAATGTAAAATGGATTTTGATACGCAAAAGTGGTGCGATGTTAAATCTTTATGTGAACTAACTATTAGTGGAAACGATTGACAAGTGGTCCGATGTTGATGTGAACCTCAAAATAATGTGTCTGCTTATTCGCCTTGAGATACTGTCGTCATCGACTGTCTGATGGCTCAAGCTGCCGTCAAAATCTCCCAAAAACTTCACAATCAACAAATTATTAAAACCAATAAGTTTTTATTAGTTGAAACTGGCAAAAGTACAACAGTACGAGTCCATTACAAAGAATAAAAGGTGTCATCTTGGGTTTTGGCTGGAACTTGACAGTCATCGGTGGATTGTTTCTCCTATATTATAGTTTAAATAATGGTTTTAAGTAGATTATACATAAAGTGATGCGATTTTGTGTATAGCACATGTGTCCTCGTCGCATGGGGTGTCTCCCAAAGTGCTCTGATGTTAATAGAGGTAACCTTAAACTTATTTTGTTCACTTAGGTCACTTAAGAACTTAAAATACCATCGTCTTCGACTGTTTGCTGGCTGAAGCTACCGACGAATCTTTAAGACTCCGCTACGATGCATAAACATACTTTTTTTTTTTATAGAAGAGGGGGCAAACGAGCATGCGGCTCACCTGATGTTAAGTGACTACCGCCGCCCATGATCA
>DWHP01007865.1:0-10777 GCA_018247895.1 Parnassius honrathi
CTCGGTTCGCAAAGCACTCCTCTCCCTGGACATCCACAAGTCGAGTGGGCCTGACGGAATCCCCCCAATTGTGCTGATGACGTGTGGTCCAGTGTTGGCACCGGTTTTAACGCGTCTTTTCCAGTACTCCTACTACCTAGGCGTAGTCCCAAAAGCATGGAAAACGGCTTTCGTCCACCCAATCCCTAAAAAAGGCCGGCCTATCGCCATCACCTCCTTGTTCTCCAAAACAATGGAGTCCATTGTCAACTTCCAGCTCATGAGGTACCTTGAGGATCACCAGCTGAACGCCCATCACGATCGTCAATACGGTTTTTACCGTGGTTGGTCAGCTGGTGATCTTCTGGTCTACCTAACTCACAGATGGGCGGAGGCAGAAGAGTCCATATGGAGGCGACATAATCTAGTCCAGTTTAATCCCCAGAAGACACAAGTTTGCGCGTTCACCGCTAAAAATAACCCATTTGTCGTATCTCCTCAGTTTCAAGACACTCCCCTTGTTGCCTCAACCAGTTTTGGAATCCTTGGCGTCGACATATCGAGTGACGTGCAGTTTCGTGGTCACCTGGAAGAGAAGGCAAAATTGGCCTAATTCACTGGCTCTGCGAAGAGATGTTGCATCTCTTTGCGTTTTCTTTCGCATATACCATGGTGAGTGTTCTGAGGAATTGTTCAGATTAATCTCAGCCGCCAAATTTCGTGAACGTACTACGCGGCAAACGTCTCGATACCATCCACACCATCTGGATGCTTGGCGGTCCACCACTGTATGTTTCAAAAGGTGTTTTCTTCCGCGTACAACATCTCTGTGGAATAGTTTACCATTGGCGAATTTTCCGGACCGATACGACCTGGGGACCTTCAAGAAAAGAGCTTACTCTTTCTTAAAGGGCCGGCAACGCATCTGCATTTCCCCTGGTATTGCGGTTGATCATGGGCGGCGGTAGTAACTTAACATCAGGTGAGCCGCATGCTCGTTTGCCCCCTCTTCTATGAAAAAAATATAGCATTTACGTTAAATAGCAGACTTTAACGATATACACGTATCCTTATGTATACATGTATATAAGAAAGCTGATTTTTATAGAATAAGGGTAAGAAACGAGCACACAGTTCACCTGATGGTAAGTGGAGGCTGTGTCCCATAGAAATATACATTTATCCTCGATCAGAATCAAACTACAAGTAAGCTAAGATGTTTTTAATCAATTTTTATACGTCTTTGCGAGTAAGCTAGAATGCATCGTTTTTAGTAAAAACGGTCTCCGGTTGTCTGCACTTACCATACGAAACCCTGCAGTGTTAAGTTGCTATTTTACGCTGCTATTTTATGCTGATATTCTGTAAGAACGTGCTGCTACCCCCATTGAGCTGATGATCCATACGTGCTACAATCATTACATAGCCGCAGCGTAGCTTTACAACATTAAAATATAGCCGATATATGACTTTAATTATTTTATTTGTAAATTATCGAATTTTATCGACATAGCTTATGTCGACTGTCACGTTACAGCCTTACCACAGACCTGACAGAAACATTACAATATTAATTATTAATGACAGGCATCATTAGCGCGCCGTCTGACCGCGGTGTAAGGGATAGACCTTCTCGCTCTTGCATCATTCCTCTCTCCTACACAATGCCAAGATAACTTGTATTAGCCGAGTAAGATCGACGAGCTTCAGTGTCAATTATGAAGTGTTTATGTAAAATTATTGTTGTGCTAATCGGGCAGAATAAATCGAATAAACTTTATATAAGAAATATGAGCTAATGTATAAGTTTAATCAAGAAAATTAATGATAAATAAATACATAAAAATTCTTTTAGTGAGAAGAATACTATCCGCAATGATCTAAGATTAATTATGCGATCATTAAACAAGATATTTTTGAATGGAATCCTCCTTTACGACCCCAGTTTCATTCCCAAGACCGTCATATCTATTTTATAAAGACATCATTTATTTACATTATTTGTTTAATATTTGGGATACAAACAGTGAAAATATATTATTTATATTACTGTTACAGCCTATTAGTCTACTACTTAACACAGGCCTCCCCCATAGATTGTCTCATGAAGGGGATTTTTGCCATAGTCGCTTCGCTTGGCAACCGCACTTTTTATTATTTTTGTCGTCATTAGGAATCTATTGAGAGTCGTTATTAGGAGCTGCTCATCTCCTGGTTTGTTTCCCTCTGTCGCCTCTTACGACGCCCGCGGGATGATATGATGTAGTGGATATTCTGACATCGTCACTACACGGGTTGAAAATATTATGAAACTATTACATAGTTATTTAAAATTAAAATTTAAGTACATCCACCAGGTAAAAAGATGATGCATACTTGACCTGTTTGAATACTGTGTCTGAAACTGCTCATATAGTCTAAAACTGCCTCCACTGCTGGGCACAGGCCTTATTTCTGACATATTCTTAAACTAGGGATAAGTCAGTCATGCGGCCACAATACTTGTAGGCGGGCTTTAATTGTCCATTTTTTTTGACAGAAAACAACTTGAAATAGCAGCTTAATGCTGCTGTATTTCTGTGAGTGACGGGAACCGGAGACCTTTGTATTGATAACGTAGCATTCCATCTTAATCCTTAGGGGTGACTACTTTTCTTTTTTTTGACGTTACGTTTCAAAAAAACTAATTCTTAATCAAGGATAGATGTAGCTGTTTATGGGCCACATACTCCACTTATTATCACCTGATACGGGGCGAGATCACAGTCTACCTAGACTGTGTGCTTGCTTATCTATAATTCTATAAAATAGACAGTATTAGTGGTCACAGTCATGGCTTAATTCATTCCTCTCCGTTCCATTACCGGACCACTAGACGCTCGGCTGGTTTCCACCCGATTGCTGTCGACACACCACAAATTCGAACCAAGAAGTGGAATAATCTTGCAGCATCTGTTTTTCCTTCCGACTACAATGTCTTCAAGACAACAGTGACGATGCCGCTGTTCAGCTGAGTGGGTGCGCTTTACTGTCTCCGGCTGCGTCACCACTTACCATCAGGGAGCTCGTGTCATGATCGGTTTTTGGAAAAGTCAGGATTTTTTATTTTTCAACATAGTCATTTTGGGTGGAATCTGGAAAGGGTGTATAATCTGCGACGTTGATTGATCGCGAGAGTGCACAAAACTAATAATTGACCTGTTTTTTTAATTCTTGTTAATTAATACTGTCAGGTCTTTTCAATTTTCTATCAGGTAACCCTGTCAGTACCCTGCCTGATAATAATGAAGTGTCTATGAGCACAATATTCATTGTTCCTCATCACTAGTAAAGAGACATGCAAGTACTCTCGTAACGTTTTCCTCTAACAAGCGCTGACTCGTCACATTACCCTGGGTAAAAATTAAATCAGTACCAACGAGAACTTTGGTTTCTTGCGTGCTCTAACATTAAAGAGGAAGTCCATCCCTTGAGCTTTTTCAAAGCCATCAGCTACTTTTGGCATAATCTGTAGTCAGATCAATTACACCCAATAAGGCAGTAGGGCCCATAGTACGAAACCCACAAAACCCTCCCCCTGTCCGTACGTATTGTGCGCGCGCGTACCTGCGCGTCCGCCACTTCCTTCCTATACCTATCCATTACCTTTGAATAACATTCCTTCGCTTTTGACAGATTAGAACACTTTGACACATGAGTACTACGATCTCTTTAAATCAATGTAATAAGGTTTAAATTCCCGTGCATCAAATTAAGTACATTTAAAGCAATACTAATTAATTTTTTCAGCTATAAACACACTTAATAGAAAAGCAGTAAGGTTCATTGTCGAATGAATACACGTGTGACTTTAATAAGATATTTTTGGAGATTTTTGTAAACGATACTATACCAGTATTGTGAATGGTGCCACGCTGTCTACGCCGACTGGTTTTTGTCCCTTTTTTTCTACAAACATTATTCCCAAAATAATACAAACTCCTTAATGATAAGCGTTGATGTGACCAGAAGTGATTAATTTGGATTTTAAATAGTCGTCTATTTTTCAAATGATATTTTATTTGAAAGATAGAAAGTAAAAGAAACGTATCCTCAATCATTTACTTATCCATACATATTATAAATATAATTGAAGTGTCTGTTTGTAATATTAAAGTATCTAACTCTTATTAAGCACAGAAGGCTGTGTGCATGCAATTAGGACATAAATAACAATTTTTAAAATGAATGTCTGTCTGTCTGTCGGGCTGCCCGCGCTCATATTCGGGATAGTTGAACCGATAGTGAAGAAAATTCATGGACATGGAGACCAATGCCAGGAGGTATCGAGGCTATATTTAATACGAGAAACTTGAAGATTTTTTTTAAAAAAAAAGACGGAAATTCAATAAAGTTTTTAATATCTATAATCAGAATAACGCCACATTAATAGTTTAAATGAAAAGTAGGCAAAGAAAGAGGAGTATAGAAGCTTTGTGACCCCTAATGATTAAGATGGAATACCTCATAGCCTAATCCCTCGCCGTTTCAAAATGGAACCATCGTGGATCCACTGGTACCTAACTCCAGAAATAAAAAAGAGATTGATGGACATAGAAAAGTTTTACCAACTAGTGTCAGTTCCATAATGGCTTCAAATTCAAGTAGTTTATTGCGTTTATGGGTTGATACAGTTGGTGTTTACATAGTTCACCAGTTATGGCACAAACATTTAATACAGCTATATTCCGCCATTTGGCATGCAATATTTTTCACTTTTTTATTACATTTAGGTTAGCTATAATTGGAGTTCTGGTGATACATAATCAAAAATATTATTGATAAGTCAAGTCAATTTAGTTATTGTGAGTCATGTAACAGCCAATTATTCAATTTCATATTTGTCTACGAGATATTTTTTCACACTGTAGTATGCCCTATTAACAAGAGATTGCTTCACTATAGTGTTTTAAACTTATCTATTTTGTACTATCTCAATACACATAATGGTAAATGATAAAAATTTTAATGATATACATGTGTATAAGAAAGTAAATTATTTCACATTTTTTATAGAATAAGTTTGATAAATGAGCACACAGCCCACCTGTGGTAATTGGAAGCTGTGTCCCACATACATCTACATCTATTATTGATTCGGAATCAAACTAGGAGTAAGGTGGAATACATCGTTTCCAGCAAAAATTGTTTCCGGTTCTCTGTACTTACCATACGAACCCTAGTAGCATTAAGGTGCTTTTTAATGCTGGTATTCTGTTAGAGCGTGATCCCACCCCCATTGAGCCGATCCATTCGTGCTACAACATATAACCGCAGCGTGACTCTACAACATCAAAAATATTGCCGATATATGACGTAATTTAGTATATTTGTAAATTATCGAATTAAATTTATTTATCTATGTTGGAGTATCTCACAACGCATAATAAGAAATGGTTATAAATTCGAGGGTCCATAGAAAATATACTGTTGCTATATTGCGCTGTTCTGTTTGATGGAAAACATATTTTGTGATTATTAAGTTTAGTGTGGTGTGTAGAAACTCAAATAAAGAAATATGCGTAATAACAAAGACGGCTACCTCATATATACAGGCAGGAAGCGTTAACACTTTGGGATTGATAAAAAATGGTTTACAACTATCCGTCTGTTGCTCCATAGTGGCCTTCAAACATATCTTTTGGGCTCTAAATATCATATCATTGTCTACAGAGTTACTCCAAAAGATCACACCTTAGCACTGATTCTACTTTTCTTTAACATTTAACCGTGGTATAATTTTGTCTCTGTAATAATAAATCGAGACAAAAATATTGCTGATTCGCTCCTTCACGTTGTTTAAGATAGCCATTTTAAAAATTAGATACAAATATACATAATTATTATATCGGAAGAAACTAAAAATGTTAATTCCGTGCTGTAATTTTTTATTTGCATCTTATTGTAATTATATGCATATTACTCCGAGGTTTGCATAATTAATTGACCTATCAGTTAATTAAAACTAAATTATTAAATGTTACCAGAATTCTATCAAGATAAGCCATGAATGAATTAACAGGTGAATGAATGATATTTGTTTATCAAATTATTTCATAGGTTTATTGTATAAGGATAAATTAATTAAGATAAAGATAAAGATATATTAGATTTTATATTTTTATTATTGCTTTTTGATTAATCGCAGTTATTGCCGTTTCAGAATACCTATTTTTCGTTCATAGGCATTTCCTCGCGATTGTACGTAATGTTTTTTTTGAGATGTTGACTCTCATTATTTTAAGAGCTTTGCACGTGTAATCAGAACTAACGTTCGAAACTAAGTTAAGCGCAATGCAATAAAAAAAGCACAAACTCAACTTATCACTTTACCCACGTGTGACAATATTGTGGTAAGTTTTTGAACATTTTGAATTTATTGACCGTTGTTTGTAGGGATAACTATTATATTGGTTCGAATTTTGTCTGTTTCAGATCATTTATTTGTTTTCGCCACGATTATTTTGCTAATTTATATTTTTACGTCTATTGTGTAAAGCGTAACTCTCTGACAATAACGTATTACGTATTAATAATATGCGTGGAAATATTATGTGCAAAAGCAATATAAAAACCTCAATAATAACGCATAGTCTATAAAATAATCTGTCTTACGGAAAATAAACTTAAGTTTCTATGCCTATTTATAGTTATATTTTATCTCGCACGCTAATTTACGATATATTTGAGTAATATTTGTGCAACCTCCCAAACGTATGAAACTTACACCGTAGGTTTGTGTGCTTTGAGCTAAAATTACTCGAATATGCTTTAAAAAGTTTAAAGTTTGAAATTCCCGCGAAAAAAGTTATACGACCCCCATTGTGTTGCTAGAAGTATGTACTTATAGATGCGTGTTTAGTTTTTTTAGTTTGTAGATAGCGTTCTTCTTTCGGTAGAGAGTAATCGTGTTATATGAACAATAAATCTTTTTTTTATAGGATAAGGCTGACAAACTAGCACATGGTCCACCTGATGATAAACGAATGTTGTAGCCCATAGACATCTACATTTAACCTTGATTAAGGATCAAACTGCAGATGAGTCACCCTTGAGGACTAAGATGAAGTGCCTTGATTCCAGTAGAGAGGTTCTCTGGTTCTCTAAACTCACCATACGAAACACAGCAGTATTAAGATGCTATTTTACGTTGGTATACGAGTACCCCGGTCGGGTCAACCCGTTCATGTAATAGCTGAAGCTTGGCTTTACCGCGTATAAAAAATCTAGATTTTTTTCTTTTAATGAGGCGTTATCTAGATAACGCCTCATTAAAAGATCCTGCTCAATCAGGACTGAGGCGTTTTGCTAGTGCAGTATAAATTATACGGTCTGTTACACGTAGTAAAATAAACCTTCCCCCAATAAGACCCAAAAGATAACTAATTAAATAGACTATGTTCGACCAATAAAATAACAAAAAAAAAATCTCTTCACGCGACATTTGAAGAAGTCGATCAATGGACTCCATTCATTCACCAAAAGGTGGGCAAAGTAGAAAAAACTCCTTTATCCCATTTATTGCGGCATATTTCCGGTTCGTTGCATTGTGTGTGGAGCACGGACGTTCATTCAATTTAGGAAATAGTAAATTTAGTAAAAAAAACTGACTTCAAAGTGACATGAACGCGTATTGACTCGCGACACTTTTGAAGTTACGTGAATGTACAAAGATTGTTTGCAATTGTATTTTGGAATTAATTTCTACCTTCGTAAGTTAAACGTGTGGAAGTTCTTTCGATTTCTTATGTCGTTTACAATAGGTATCGGATGTTGTAGCACCGTTACATTTTTAAATTAGTTTTATTTGGAATTAATGACCCGCCAAGTTTTCGCTTCAGTGGATTGCTACTGGACACACTGTAGGTTGCTACTAGAGCTGGGCCGGACTCTGCGCAACAAGGATCTGCACTGCTTTCGCATGGTAGTTAAGCAGTCTACACGCGCATCGACAAACATCCCTGATGTGCTACAAAATTGGAGTAAACATCGATTAAACGATTTTTGCGTGTAATCGACACACGAAATGTTGGTGTAGATAGTCTATCGATTCATCTATCAATTTCTCAGAATAAAAATCTGCAAGTTTTCAGATTAAACATAGCACAGATCACTTCTAGCATTGTCCTCTATCTGTTCGTGAAGCTACATTGCAATTGGTTCAACCATTTCGAAGATCAGCCAGGTCAGACAGACCGACAAAACTATTATAAATGTTTACTCATGGCCCTGATGGCATACAATAAACCCGCTCAGCTCAATAAAAAGCAGACGACGTTTCGACGTTACAAGCAAATACATCAATTTGATTTCGAGTGTGGTCAGCCATAACATAGCAGCAGGGTAGCTCTACAACGTTGGTGCTACCATCTTCTTCACCGTACGGCTACGCGGCTGGTAGACTCTACAAGAACTCTACAGCAAATAGCAACTAAAAACATTCATTATTCATCTATATCCAGCCTACAACAGTTCACTGCTGAACATAGGCCTCCCCCATAGATTGCCTCATAGAGGGAATTTTTCCACAGCTACCACGCTTGGAGGGCGAGTCGGGGAAATCATTTTTTTTATTATTTTTTTTAAATGTCAGGTGCTTCCCAATACATGTTTCAATTTACCTCTGTCGCCTCTTACGACACCCACGGGATGATACGGGGTAGTGGATGTTCTTACACCACCGCTACCCGGTCAGCTTATAACAATAGCGAAACATAGTTTATTATAATAGCAATTTAAATTTGGCTTAACGAATTTACCAAAAAAATGTGGCTGTAAAATAGCGTGTAGTGGTGGTGCGCTGTAAGAATATCCACTAGTCCAGGTCGTCCCGTGCGTGTCGCGAGAGGCGACAGGGGGAAACAAATTGAGAGATGAACAGCAGCGTCATAGTAATAAAGACTAAAAATTAAAAAAAAACTGGTCGCCAACCCGCTTGCCAAGCCTAGCAAATATGGCAAATATCCCCTCTATGAGACAATCTATGGGGGAGGCCTGTGTTTAGCAATGGACCTTAATAGGCTATAACGGAACGGAATAAACTAGTTTGCACTTTTAATGTGTTCTGAAACAGTGACTTGGTGCTAATAATATGTATGTTATGCTTATGTTTTTATATACCTATATATACTACGTGGCACAGTGGCTTAGGAATGAGGTATAGCGCTAAGGGCCGCGAGTTCGAATACTCCGCAGAACAAGTATTTGTATGTCCTACAAATAATTGTTACGGGTCTGGATGTTTGTTCTTGTGAAATTTGTGTATATATACTGCCCCCAAGAGATGAAAGAAAAAGTGTGAAGGTAACGTTTTTTAAGACAAAAATTATGGTAACAAATACAATGTGTCTTTGGACACAAATTGGTGTCGGGAACGGATGTCTCGTCCCACAGACGAGCTTGACGACATACAAACAACCTCCGCCGCGTCACCGATCCTATCACAACAACCAACAGATAGACGAACGGTCGGTTTGTTTGTACAAGCTAATGTCTTCGTAATGGAAGATACTTTTAATACACACTTGTGCCTTAATAGATACAAATAAATGGATTCAGAAAATCTTTTTTGTAGAATAAGGGTGACAGGCACAAGCACAAGACACTCTACATTTATCCCTTATCTAGAATCAAAATGTGGATGCGTTGACACCTCTGAGGACTAATATGGAATGCATTGTTTTCAGTAAAAAGTTTCTCCGGTTCCCTACACTAACCATATGAAACACTGCAGCATTAAGTCACAGTTTTTACCACCTGATCGTTAGTGTTTGCTGTGACCCATAGACATCTACATCCATCCTCGATAAAGAATCTGATGAAAATGCAGATGCGTTGTCACCCACGAGGACTAAGATGGATTGCCTCATTTCCAGTAAAAAGGATCTCCAGTTCTTCACACTCACCAAACGAAACACAGCAGCGTTATGCTGCTATTTGACGTTGGTGTTCTATGAGTGCGTGGTCCTTCCCCGTCGAACCGACCTGTTCGTGCTACAACTATACCAGTAATGTAGCCGCAGCATGGCTCTACCACGTTAAAAAAGTAATATTTTGTTCTTCTGCTTCAACAGCTGGACTTCAGGAGCGTTCTGCTGCTGGTTATTACCATTACCATTACAGGCTATGGAGAGTGCCACTGGTAAACGTAGGCCTCCCCCATTGATATAATTAAAAAAAATAGATAGGAATGGAATACTATGTTACAGTTTTCGAATGATAATACTTCATGAGAGCCACCAGCCACAGCACGTTCGTTAAACGTATAATATGGTCAGTATTACTAATGACTTCGTGCATCAATAAAAAAACCGAATAAAAGAACGTATGCTTCATATCGACGCGTCAATAAACTCTAACGTCTAACTTTTAACATTTAATACACCGCCGGACAAAGGCTTTGGAGCTTTTTATTTTTCAAGCTTCAGGGTACCGTATGATTAACTAATAAACCATTTAAAACAAACGTTACCCTTCACTAGAATTTTATTATTTAAAATTATCATGGAGGTGGTAACACATAAATTATTTCGAAATTAAGGTAGGCCGTGAGAAGGAAACTAGTCTTAAAGATGAAACGAATTAAGCCATGACATTTTTATTTTATACATAAATTCCACAAAGACACTTTTTGGGTCGGCTCGACCGGGGAGGGACCACGCTCTCACAGAATACTTTTACATTAGTAGCTTAATGCTGCTGTATTTCGTATGGTGAGTGTAGAGAACCGGAGACCCTTTTTACTGGAAACGAGGCACTC
>DWHP01007866.1:0-10777 GCA_018247895.1 Parnassius honrathi
GTGTCTGTTCCTAGTATTTACAGAATGAATATCACTTATTTTTGCAAAACTACTTTTATTTTTGTGTACGTACATTATCAATATCATTAATTGGGTTTTTAGGTCAAGCAATTCTCAGTAGGAGCTCAGACTCAAGGAGTTGACGGTATTTGATCCCCGTGCCTCGGAAAGCAAAGCTGTTGGTTCTGCGCCTAATCTCTCTCCGGTCGTGTCCGATCGCCGTCTAATCGTACCACGAAAGTGAGGAAATATAACGTTCATCCGTGTGTGCGAGCGCAAACACATTCGTGCATTATATGCGCAGGGTCTCCGTTGTAGCTGGCGGCCGCAACCGGAATTCGGTCTGGAGGACATAATTACTATCTCAATGCATTAAGCCATTTACGCATTATTATTATATAACAAATATATACGTGGTGGAGCCACGCTGCAGCTACATTATGGTTGTAGCACGAATGGGTCGGCTCGACCGGGGAGGGACCACGCTCTCACAGAATACCAGCGTTAAATAGCAGCTTAGTACTGCTGTGTTTCGTATGGTGAGTGTAGAGATCCGGCGACCCTGTTTTGCAGGAAACGATGCGTGTGCCGTTTTGATTTTTAATCAAGAATAAAAATGTAGATGTCCATGGGCTACAACATACATTTACTACATTTACACAGGTGGACTGTGTGATCGATTGTCACCCTTATTCTATAAAAAAATACATATATCTTTAGCAACTTTCATTTTATCTTTACAAATATATTGACAGTTCTGTAGCGTAGTGGCTAAGAGTTTGACTGCGACGGTGCGGTGCTGCGGGTTCTAATCCCGTACGAACTATATGTTTGTCCATGTACAATGTATGCACGTAAAATGCTGTCACGATACTAGAGAAAGCGTTTTGATAAAGATGTTTTAAATATATGATTTATCCATACTCGTATAAAACACAAAGTTTCTACCAGTCTCCGTTACAGAGTGAAACCCTCCAACCGATTTTGATGATTTTTTTTCGTGTGTGTTTGAATGGAAATGGAAATGGTCTCTAGTTGGTTTATATTCACATTTGGAACCGGCAGGTGGCGCTGTTGTCGAGATCCAGTAATCACCAGTGTCAAGCCGGGGCAGAACACTAGTATTAGAACAGATTATAACGAAACAAACGTAGTAGAGTCTTTGACGCGAAAAAAGTCGCGAGTTTAGTCTCTTAAGTTTAGTTATTCAATACTCCACATCTTCGTTCGCATATTTTAAAGCATTTTTTATTGAAACAAACTATAGTTTATGATTTAGACTATTTACAAACTACTTTGTGTAATAAGACGGTATAAAGTTATATCAAAATTACATTTTAATTTTTAACTGTCACCACCCACTATGACTTACGACTTCATGACACATACGAAATGTAAACTTCTTTCCCCGATTTAAATAAATAGTCTAGTTTCTGGATGTTATTGCTGTTAATCTATGCGACTCTTACAGCTTCATCTGACTCAGGACTGATAGATAAATAAATACCACGTTTAGTAATCCATATTTAACCTAGATAATACTATTGAAAATTTTACCCGGAAACACTGGCTATGACTTGGCCGGGCGCCGCCATATCGTATATCTCAAAACCGGTGTTGGGGCAATGATAAAAACAGTACCGGAACTCCCCAGCACCTCCCCATTGCACTGACATGATAGCAACAACCTCGAGTACACTTCGCTAAGCATTGACACGGGATTTTGCACTAAACAACACAAAAGAACTTTTTCATATATGTATATAAGAAAATCGTTCACATAATAAAAACTTGCTTGCAAGAAATTAAGCGAAATAAGCAAACCTACTTGAGACACTTGTTATGAGGTGGAGATTCGAAATGTAATTGAATTGAGCGCCACATCAAAGATGAGCCTTCTATTAATATATAGTATACAATCTATTAGTGCGACGTTAACAAAGAAATCGATTGCTCGTGAATGTCGACGGATTAGACTCGAAATTCTTAGTTGGTGTTTTTTAGAATTATGGTAACAAACGAGCGCACAGTTCACCTGATGGTAAGTGGACGCTGTGGCCCAGAGACATCTATATCTATCCTGAGGACTAAAATAGAATGCCTCATTTCCAGTAAAAGTGGTCTCCGGATATCTACACTCACCATACGAAACAAAGCAGCATTAAGCTGCTATTTTACGCTGATATTCTGTGAAAGCGTCGTCCTTCCCCGATAAAGCCGACCCATTCGTGCTACAACCATAATATAGCTGCAACATTGCTCAACCGCTTTGATTCATGAGTCATATTTCTTCTACATCATCATCCCATAAAGCACAACTGAACATGGGCTTCTTCCGTTGCAGATAGGTTGTGTGTTAATTGTCACGCTAGGCAGGCGTTTCGTACGATCGCAATAATAATAATGTTCTTCAGACCGAGTTTCGTTCACAACACAGTCCAAAATTATAGTGCCAGGCCATATGCTGAAACACAAGTGCACTTTCTAATCCCTGACTCTCATAGTCCGATTGAACGGAACCCACGACCGGACAGAGTACAGGCGCCGGACCTACGGCTTTGCGTGCTTTCGGAGATATGGGAGAGGGGGGAGGGGGAGGGTGCGAAACACCGCCAACTTCCTGACTCCGGAGTGCTACTGAGAATTTCTTGACAAAATAACTCAATAATTCGACGAAAAACTCAATAAGTCGGATTCGAACTCAGGACCTCACGATCAGCAACCGCGTTTACAAGCACTAGACCAAAGAGGCAGTCAGACGATCGCAGCACCAGACGTCTCACACCTTTAACGCTGTTGCCAGTAGCCGGGCTGGTGTAAACTAGATGGTATGCCGCCATTAATCGAAACCCATATGAATTCTCTAATTTTCCATGGTCACCTCTTTACATATAAAATCTCCAATGTCACAATCGTCAAGGTTTCATTTCATTTGCAATTAGATGATTCAACTGCCAAAAAATGGTAAGAACGATGTCTTACAAGGTTGGGAGACGTTTTAAGGCTAAAATTGTAATGAATGCAAAATAGTGACGAAATAAGATATCAAATGAACTCAACATCAAACACTTCAGTCCTATGACCATGGGTGTTATGAAGTAAAAATAGAATAAAATTATTTATATGGATTTTATCGCGTTTAATTAACTTATTTTTAATTCCCGACGTTTCGGGTGCTTTACACCACCCATGGTCACGGGGTGGACTGAAGTATTTGACGTCCCAATGTCATGGTTAGCCCGGCTTCCTTCAGTTTTTTTTTATAGGATAGGGTAACAAACGAGCACGCAGTCCACCTGATGGTAAGTGGTTGCTGTGGCCCATAGACATCTACATTTATCTTCAATTATGAATTAAAATGCAGATGCCATGTCACCCGTGAGGACTAAGATGGAATGCCATGTTTCCAGTAAAAAGGGTCTCCGGTTCTCTACACTCACATACGAAATACAGGAGCATTAAGCTACTATTTCACGCTGGTATTCTGTGAGAGCGTGGTCCCCCCCCCGGTCGAGCCGACCCATTCGTGCTACAACTATACTTCTAATATAACTGCAGCATGGCTCTACCACGTAGTAAATTATACCATTGTTAATATATCACAATTTATGAGATATAACCCGCTTTTGGCCGTCTCGCCGTAATGTTTGTAGTATGGTAGAACTATCTTTCATCGTGAGTGGTGGTTGAATTCCTTTGAAGTTGTTTGATGGGCATGAGTGATTTGGGAGCTTCAATATAAGTGATATATCTCGCTATCATATTATGTTAACATATTTGCGAAGCGAGTCTTGTTTATGATAGAACAAGCAACGTCTGCGGCTTCTTTAATTTTTATATTAATTTAAATACTGCTGCTTTTTGTATAGGTCTTGGTTGTTTTTGTACAGGTCTTTTTGTATAGGTCTTGATTGTTTGGTAGCTGTATTAGAGAATCCGTTGTTTTGTTTCGTTCCGTGGTTGTTTTAAGAGGTGACCATGGGCAAAAATTCTGGATTCAGATAGATGACGATATTACTATCTTATTTACCTTATTGATGCCAGACGCAAAACATTCAATGGTTAGCAGCGTCAAAAGTGCGGAACGTCGGTAATGCGCTTTGACGCCAAAATAAAAGTCCCGCTGGGATTCTTGCAGGTTCTTACCAGGGACAAGGTTTTTCTCCAAACTAGTAGTAAAAGTAAAAAAAAATACTTTCAATAAGGATCATTCGTTATCTATATTAAATAGAAACAACAAAACAAACTGCGGTTGCCAACCCGTTCGCCAAGCGTGGCAACTATGGCATGATGATGACCCATGATGAGAGTTACAAAGAGGCGGCCTTCAGTCCCCGAAGGCCCCGCTATTCCTGGCTACGGTGGCAAACATGGTAACGGCGGGGTAGGCGGTACTAAGAATCTCCGATGGAGGTTCGGTTGCCATACTAGCAACATACAACGCATGCACCCCGAGGACTGACGAGAAGATCCTGGAGCTTGAAGATGAGTGAAAAATTGCACAGGGATACTATGGGATTATCTGAGGCCCGAAGAGAGGGGAGGACACGGTATTGCTTGAATCTCGGGAGATCTTGGGATCACCTGTCTCAAGGACGTGTAGGATTTGTCGTCCACAAGTCTCTCGTAAACAACGTTGTAAAAATTGGAAGTGTGTCGACGAGGGTTTTGTACTTTAGACTAACAATCATAAAACGGGGTTCGCTGAAGGCCACACTGGTTTACATACCAACCTCAACACATCCCGGTTAGGAGGTGGAGGAAATATATGAGGATATCTCTAGAGCCATCAATTCTTCCAAAATCCACTAACGGTGTTAATGAAAGACTACAGTGCAAATCTAGGCACAAGAGAGAACGGTGAGTTGATGATAGGGAAATTTGGGATAGGGCAACGGAACCCAAGAGAGCAGCATCTTGCCGACTTCATGAAGAAAGAGTGGCTCTCTACGATGAACTCTTTCTTACTGAAGCGACCCCACAGAAAGTGGACCTGGTCGAACCCCGATGGCCGTTTGTAATTTTAATGGCGTGATCGTTTTAGTTAGGACTCTTATTTACGTTTCTGGTATTTTTTTAGTAGCTAAGTTCTTTCAGGTGTCTTTCGGAAGAGTGGTTATTTGGAAGATTTGATTATAATATATACCGCCGTATATATACAAGGGTTTCGCTCTCCTACATTTATTGAAAAAATTGCACATCGTACACGGTGAGCAACATAACTGGCGAACCAGTAAATAGGTCTTGGTCCCCTGGTAGTGCGTAAGCACAAACATCGACCGCACAGTGAATATGTACTATGTCACTCGGTTTAGGCAAATAGGCACACTGGCCATAAACCCTCCTGCAACTCTAAGACATAGATGAAAGTAACGAACCTTCCCGTTAACCACCACTGTTCTAAATTATTCTGAGGGTTGCCCGCGTAAACCAAGAGTACTGCGAATGAAACTGTAGAACTACAATAACTATTAACTAAAAAATAAGCAAGTGGTAGGTCAGGATCAGTCTCTTGGCGATCGATCT
Organism: Parnassius honrathi; assembly: GCA_018247895.1. NCBI lineage: Eukaryota > Metazoa > Arthropoda > Insecta > Lepidoptera > Papilionidae > Parnassius > Parnassius honrathi. The sequence continues at coordinate 5,527 of DWHP01007866.1, forward strand.
TCTCTTCCTTCCCCGCAACGAAAGTCTTAATGCTATATTAATAACACATATGTCCTTTTATTCAAAAAATGTTTATTTTTTTAGTTTACAATAACGTTACAAAGTTATAGCTTAGCTAGTTTTAGGTGATTTTCTACGGAATTGTAACGAAGTTTTTACTGATGCAAGTGAATTTTATAATTTGGTCGACTATTACTCTTTAACATGTTGAGCCTTGTTAGCTGTGATAATTATCTTTTAACTTCATTTTATATTCTCGTGTCGTGGATACTTCTCACATTTCACACATGTTTTGAATAAAAAATACCACATTAAATCCTAATATTTCGCAAACAGACTCCTGCAGTTGTCATTTTTATGGTGCTAGTGACCCTTTCTCATTCAGACTGACGTCCGAGATATCATCGGAATTGTGTCGGATAAGACTTGTTTTTCTATCGTTATTTACACTTGCGTGCGGCCTCAACGATGATGTCGAAATTTCGAGTGTCCCGTAAAAGATGCTGCTACAATTCGTCTCCAGCTTTGATACTTGACTCTTCCAAGAGTACAGATCTTTGGCAAAGACTTTGGGGCCTTGGGTTCACTCGATCGCTTCGCAATATGAGTAGTATTGAAGTTGCGTAAGTCCCGCCGCCTGCGTTTCGAGATCTACCTGTTAAGTTGCCTATACACTGTCAAATATGCGTAAGACTACAGATTCATTTCTCGTCTAATAGCCATGGGATTTAGAGTATGATCAGAGAGGCCCATGTTCTTCTGCGGCAGGTCTTACGGAACTTAGTACCGATTGCATGGACAGTTTCCACGAGCTTATCATTCATATCGTCCACTGCATTGCATTTGTAGTTCGAGCTAAAAGGTTTCGGTGCTTTGGATTAGAGCACGATGGGGATACAGCATTGACTTCATTAGAGGAGATCCCTCTAACTTAACGTTTAGGTTCAGTGTGCCTCTAACTACTCGGTGATCACTGCCAGTTTTCATCCTTGCGGTCACTGCGACATCACTGAACAGTTGTGATGATGATTATCGACAAAGATTACAAACAGCTAGATAAAACTATGAGCAAACCAATCAGAGCGAGAAAAATTATTTATTAGCTGATAGAGAACGAGTAAGGGAAATTCGGCAAGAAGAAACTGCAAACGAACGACAGTCACGGCTGAATGCCGATCGAGTTACGCATACAATCAATAGAATGGTGTCTAGATCTATAGAAGATCGAGAAAGTGGAGCGGAGATTGAAATCCTTCCATGGGCGAATAAAGTGAAATCTGATTATTCATATTCGCCCAGAATTGATTACTCTGAGTTCGCCATTATAGGAGGTATGGTGGTATGTTGTCAATTTTGTGATGCCTTAAAATCGCAAAAAGAACCAAATGGCATATGGTGTTCAGATGGTAAAGTGCTCATTGAAAATTTCCGTGAGCCTTCAGACATTATAACAGCTTTACTAAATGGAGCACATCCTCAGTCAAAACATTTTTAGACAATAGCCGTTTGTAATAGTGCAAAAGTTCAATGGTCTTGTTCTTCAAGAATACCGGCAACGTTCTTTTGACCCGCGTCTACGTGCTGTTTTCGAGAGTCATTGCGAATCATCTCACATGCAAACTCGACGACTTATAACCTCCCGAACAAGCGGGTTGTCGAAAAGGCTTCAATACTATAGACCACATGCATATCCTGCGGCAGATTGTACAGAAGACAGAAGCAAACTTGACTTGCGTATTTGGACCATGACAAAGCTATTGATTTCGTCGGAATTTGGTCGGTACTCGGTCCGGTACGGTCCATTCAGCGTTGCCAAGTTGACTGTCGGTGTATCGAAGTGCTGAAGTGTTTGTACAGTGGAGCTACGACGTCTATCTGAGTACAAAACCAGAGTATAAAGCCCATCCAACTGCAGTGAAGTGTAAGAGACAGGGTAACATTATATCCCCGTAACTCTTCAACACTGCATTAACGGACATTTTCAAGCTATTTAACTGGAAAAGTTACGGTATTAACATCAATGGCGCGTACACCACTCACTTTTGATTTGCCAACGACATAGTACTTATGGTAGAATCACTGGAGGAGTTAAGCACTGTGTTCAATGACCTCAAAAGTGTCTCGAAACGGATAGGTCTTAAGATGAACATGACCAAAACAAAGGTCATGTGTAAAATCCGTGTTACAGCTATGCCGGTAGCTGTAAGAAGTACTAAGCTCGGCGTTGTTGACGAGTACGTTTATCCGAAACAAATAGTTTGTCTAGGTAAGTCCAACGCGATGAAGGTTCCAGCGACGAAGGTGGAACACCATAGGGTTTTAGTTGGGGCGAGTCCGACGTAACCCGTCCTTGCTCCCACGAGGCGGGTGTGCGTAGGCATTTCCCCGTGTTAAAAAAAATAGAAAAAGGTAAGTTCAACTTCGACCGAGATGTTAATTGATGGATAGAATTCGGCTTGGCAGCTTTCGGAAAATTATGACATATCTTCTAGTCAGATATACCTCAAAACCTGAAAACGTGATAGTAAAAGCAGTGCGCGTTCTTAGTGATGAATTATGGATCTGAGACGTGGTTTTTTACTGCTGGCAGTATGAGGAAGCTCGAGCTCGCACAGCGAGCTGAAGAGAGGACTATGTTCGGGGTTTCTCTGCATGATAAACTTAGAAATCAGGATATCCGCAGTAGAACCAGAGTGACCGACATAGCCTAACAGATTAGTAAGCAGAAGTGGCAATGGGCCGGTCGTATATCTCGAAGATCCGACAATGTTCATGGGGAAAAAAATTCTCGAGTGGCAGCTTCGTACCTTTCGTAGGCGAAGTGTTGGAAGAACCTCCACTAGATAGAGTGACGACCTGGTAAGACATGCAGGAAGTCGATGGACGTAGCTGACTTAGGACCGTGCGTTGTGGCATTTCTTGCGGGAGGCGTATGCTCAGCGGTGGAGATGTGAAGGGCTCTAATGATGATAATGATGATGATTGAATAAAGAATATATTGTAATATTGTATTCTACTCTAATGCGGGCGTTAATCTGTCTACCAAGTGGGACAATTAAAACAAATCCTCCACAAGAGGATGAGATAAAGATAAAGATTTTTATACGTGGTAGAGCCACGCTACAGTTATATTAGTAGTACAGTTGTAGCACGAATGGATCGGCTCGACCGGGAAAGAACCACGTTCTCACAGAATACCAGCGTTAAATAGTAGCTTAATGCTACCGTGTTTCGTATGGTGAGTATAGAGAATCGGAAACCCTTTTTACTGGAAACGAGGCATTCCATCTTAATCCTCACGGGTGACAACGCATCTGCATTTTGATTTGTAATCGAGGATTGATGTAGATGTCTAAGAAGGCCACAGATGCGTTGTTCCTGAATACCAAAATGGAATACCTCACAGTTTGTAATCATACTGGCCTTCTATACCCTTTGAACTGAAATACCGCTATGCAAGCACTACTATTTGGCGACAGAAATCGGTGAAAGGGTACCGACCCAGACAAATTACTAGACCGTAAAGGAGTCATGTCGTCTAGAAAAAGATCATAACCGAGGCGTTGTTTTCCCCTTTTCTCTAAGAATATTCAGAAACTTAAATAAAATTAAAAGTTATATACGTCCCACTCCTGGGCACAGGCCTCCCGCTCATTTCTGAGAGGGTTTTAGGGCAAGGATTTGTCCGCCGCGCTGCTCCAATGCGTGTTGGCGAACTTCACATGTCTTTGAAATAAATTTTTTCTTATTTCTCGGTTTCCTCACGATGTTTTCCTTCACCGCCGAGCACGTAGTAAATCAGCACTTAAAATTGCAATTAACAATTTTTTGGTGCCAACGGGGATCGAACCCGGTTTGCTCGCGTACTGTGAAATTTACAGTGAGCGCTAACCATCGAGCTACCACGACTTTTTAAACTTAAATAACTTAAATAATTATCAACAAATACAATAACAAACAAAAGTTTTTGAATAAAATTCTATAATGCAATTCAATAACCACTGTTTATTTATTTATATTACATGGGTCAGTTTCCGGATAAGTTTCCACATAATATGTCAAGGGAATACTCCAAATAATTCACGCGTACCCAAATACTATAAAACAAAGTTACCGTTAAAGTTTCATTTTGTCTATCCCCTGACCCCAACATGTATTCTGAAACTAGATGACGAAGCAAAACTACTGTTGAGGCCACATTTGGAGAAGTGGACTATCTGCTGCAATCATTAGTAAAGTTGTATATTTTATAATTTGAATTTGCTTCTTTAAAAATCGCTATTATGTAATCTTTTATTAAAAAGTGAAATTTGAATTTAAAGAGCTAAAAAGAGTAAAATAATTTCCATTGATTTCCCCTAAGATATTCATTCCTCTAGAATTCGAGCTTTGGTTTTAGAAGCTATTACTTATGTGGAAATTATTTATTTTGTTTAGTTTTGAAGCCGGTTTTAACTTTTTCCAAAAATTAAATTATTCTAACCTTTTTAAGTTCAAGGTGACCATTAGAATGTTTGAATAGGTACATTAAAATCTACATCCCCTATTTTTTAACCTTAGGGATGTAATTTTTTATTAGAGGTTATATGTAGCTACTTCTGCAGTATAGTCCATTGAATATATTTCTAATGCGTTTAATATAACTAAACATTCAAAAGGCTGAAGTTCGGGCTAATTATGACATCAAAACTTCAAACACTTCAATCTCCCCATGAGTGCTGTAGAGCTCCCGAAACGTCGGGAAATATGAATAAACTAGTGACCTATACCGGCATTTCACGGGTGATTTATGTATCTCGACAACAGTGCCACCTACAGGGTCCAATTGTGAATCTAAACCATTCTCTACTTAACTTAATCACACACACATACACATACGCACACACACACACACACGCACACACACACACAAACACACACACACACACGCACACACACACCACACAAATTCATTAAAATCAATCCAGCAGTTTAGGAGGAATTCATTCACAAACGTACGAACGGAGGAATTATATACATACTTAAAGGTAAGTTAAATGCAATAAATATTCGTATCCGTTAATAAAAAATCATTACGAAAGAATCAATTAAATATATTCATAAATAAAGAAGTTATGCCCGAACGCACATAAATACTACGTGTATGTCGCAACCAACTAGCATAATTAGACTTCCAGTTAGAAGTCTAGCCTGAATGAATGAGTGATATTCAGCCCATGCGTCTAATAAAACATTGCACATATCTAGTAAT
>DWHP01007867.1:0-10777 GCA_018247895.1 Parnassius honrathi
AAACATTACTAATATTCCCTTTAACCACTCGTGATAAGCTTAAATTGCTCGTGTTACGAGTGGGTCACGCCAGTAGTCATTAGGCTACTGTCGCTTCAAATCTATTTAATTTCTTTTTTAATTCATTGCATTTATTTTGGTAAGCGTATATTTTATTCTATCGTTATTGTACTTATAATTTCACGAGAAAATCAAAATATTTCCATACAATTTATTTCTCTAGATTATGGATTAATAATATAGATCATAGACTATTGATTGATTCATTAGATTAGTAATTTGTAACTCAATTACATAAATTACTGCATGACGACGGTCTATGATCAGTTGCTATTTTAATTGGTCTGTTGACATCGTTGTACGGTCTAATGTAATATTACACATCATCTATTCAAATAGCCTTTATTTCTGATAATATACTACAATTTGGTGAATTATTATTATTGCATAATAACGTTACCTATGTCGAAGATTAAATCGAATTGTTATTATAAAAAAATATAATTTAGTAGGTACATTAAATTTAAAAAAAATATATGTTACACATCATCTACACAAACATATAAATAAAACTGAATTGTCTGTCTGTAATAGCAAAACAACTGCCCTTTATTGGGCTCAAAGTTTATTTGCATGCTATTCGAATAACATTTTTTTTAATTTGTCTGTCTATCTGTTCGCCCTTATCTTCGGTATGACTAATAAATCTAATCACACGAACAGATAGAGAGCTCTACCAGGAGTATCCCTATATTTTATCCGAGAAACTTTGAAATTGTTTTAACGAGAAATCGAAAAACTGAGAAAATAAATAGTCTTTAATAATTATCTTAAATCTTAATAAGTTACTAGATCCTACCTGGGCGAAGCCGGGGCGAATCACTAGTCTTAAATAGGGTTTTAATATAAAGAAGACATTGTCCACACATTTTGTATGATATGAAATCTGAGTCGTGGTTCTTGGTTCCTAAAACTTCTTGTATAATATGTTGTTTTGTACCATGAAAATGTCAAACATGATTAATTTCAACACAATTTTATTGATTAACAATGGAAAAGCCGCGCAAAGCGATACGATACATTGTTAAATATATATAATTTTGAGCATGCTTGCCAAACAAGCGCGATTCAACGAATCAAACGCTAAATGTCGAAACGAAAGCAGCTACGGTTCTCAATAGAGTTACGCAATCGCACTGCTACTCTTAAAGCAATTAAAATACTGGAAACCACCGTTGATTTTTCCAGAAGAATACGACTGGCGTCCCTTCAAGAAATGAGCTTACTCCTTTTTAATAGCCGGCAACGCATCTACAATTCCTCTGGTGTTGTAGTTGTTTACTGGCGGCGGTCGACAACTACCATCAAATGAGCTGCACGCTTGTTTACCCCTATTTACTTAAAAACACTTTATAATAAATTGAGGCCAATATCGAGCAGAAAAAAGTATACGAGTACCTTACGATTTTTTTAATAAAATACAACTTCAAATAAAGAAGACCACAGACTCGTTGTCACCTGGAAGACTAAGATAAAATGGCGTACAGCCTGTATATCACATCATATACTCGCTCTCTGTAACATCCTTTAGGCCGGAACTCTACAAGGATAAAAGTTATACAATAAAAACACGAAAAAGTAAAACTCTCACTTTTTTCCTATATCAGATGTAGAAAAAGGAAAATCTATGCATCAATAATGATCGGTCCCCAAGCGTTTTCACAATAACTTAGTCACGTCATTCAGTAATAACTAATAACTAATGGCAGGCAAACTACCTTTAAACACAGTAATATTCTACTTACTTACGATAAACATGTCATTATGTAAAGCCTAAAGGGAATATTTACCTTAATGTTCTGTCGATACACTCGCGTACACAATTTATTTTACAATTATTACTTACGATGTATCTCGGTATTACATACTTCTACTATCTTTTACTCTGTTACACTTGTACTACTTTCAAATTTTTAAATAATTTCAGGTGACAAACAACTGACAGTCCATTTGATGGTAATTGACTACTGAATCCAATTGTCAATGAAACCCAAAAGGAAGATAAAAAAATAACAGAAGTTTCATTATAAAATGAGAAATACGTAAGAGCATAGAATCTACAATGATATTATCCCTAATAAATATCCCTTGTAAGCAAATAACGTATTAAGTAGTTTCGCCTTCCGGTACCATTATATTGTTACTTTGTGATGTAGATCCACATGGTATATTATAGTTTTAGCACAAATGGGTCGGCTCAACCGGAGCAAAATCATCAAAATAGCAGCGTAATGCTGCTGTGTTTCGTATGATTAGTGTTGAGAACCGGAGACGCTTTTTACTAGAATTGAAAGCATTTGCATTTTGATCCTTAGTTGAGGATAAATGTGGATGGCTATGAGCCACAGCATCCACTTACCATCAGGTAGACTGTGTGCTCATTTGTCACAAAATGCTATAAAGAAGATAAAAATCAATCACTCGAATTTATTAGTAAATACGTTTTAAGCTAATGGCTCACAAATAATATTTAACTATTTCAATTACAGAATATACATATTTTATATGTTAAAACAAAGAAACTCTTGGCTAGAGGTGTCTTTGAGAATCTGTTATTTTTCTAATTCTGTCACAAATACTCTTGTGTCGGAATTAGAGGAATTGCATCAAATATATAAGCTAAAGGAAACGGATGACCTAAACGCTACTTATGAATTTATTTTATAAGCTTATATTATTAGTACACATTTAATATTTTTTATCCTAGTTTATATTAGTAATATGCCATATAAAGTTAAATTTTAACTGTTACAAGAGAAATGGTCTACTTGCAAGTTTCTTGCCCAGAAGGTGTCCGAGTTGAGACTTTTTGAAGCGTAGCTTTTGAATTTTAACCATGACTTTGTAAAAGCTAATTTTGAATAAAATATTTGACTTTGACTTTTATTTTATATATAATATGAAAGTGATTTCAAGAACCCTAATTATGAAATGATAGTACCTGATTAAAACACTTGTATACACGACTGTCCCTACGCATAAATATTGTAATTCGTTTTTCTAAATTAGTCCCTTTTTTTCTTATAGTTTTCTAATAATACGTGAAAAAATGCAATTCCTAGGCCTTTACTTTCACAGCTACAGAAACCCAGTAGTGTTGTTTGTAAGTTACTAAATTAATATGAACTTAAAATGCATTGGAATTTTTTTGTTACTTGGTTCCACAGTAACGATATCGTCTCATATGAACAGTGCTAAATATGCAATTGATATGTTAATATCTTTTTTAAAATTAGACGATAGACCGACTTCACTTTTAATACCAAGCTTGTGTTGGAATCAATGTAAGTATAACTCTAAAATTAATATTTTTACAGTTCCTTTTAATTTTTTTGCATATTTTGTGATCTTTATCATTTCCCAGTTAAACTTGTACCTGTTATACGTCGAAAATATTTGGTTAGTTTTAGCTATATTGACGTATCGACAAATGCATTTTTAAAAGTAAAGAGGAAATCGTCAATGTGCAAGCTATTAGCTCAGAGCTATTATAATGTATACTATTATAAATAGAAAAGATTTGTTAAATAAAACTTTTTTTTTTTGTATTGGATAAAATCTGCTAGTAAATACATTTAAAACATTCTTACATCTATAGAGAGCTACACTATAGGCGTGCGCTGCAGAAGAAGGTAGGTGCTTCTTACTTTCTACTATGAAGTTAGTTGAACTACTAGGAAGGTAGTAGAATAAAATAATGTTTAAAGAACTTATCAATATTTCCAAAAGATCCATAATTGTTGGATAATTATTATGGTTAAAGGACAATAAAAGCTTTTATGTCCATTAATCACGATTAAAGGACAATAATTGCTTTTGTGTTCTAAAATGTAATGAGAAATACACTAGTAGAAATGGAAGTGTGGTACACTGGTACAATGGTACTAGTACAGTGGTTGAATTTGAATCGTAGTATTAAGCCTTATTCAGATAAATAATCATATTACCAAGGTTGTTGGGTTAGAAGAAATGTCATCCTCAAATTACTCGAATGGAACCTTTCGTTTAAAAGCTCTCACGGTTATAAAGCGTTAAACTGAAAGAAAATGTCGCGTTGTCACACCTTGTTTCGGTTCTTAAAAAACCATCATCTCAATACTAAACTGATGTACCCTAACACTAATATATACGTACATGTAGGCTTAACGTACCAATATATATTTATTTTTATTTATTTTATTCAAAATGGAACAGCTAACAGCTACATTATATATATTACATACAGATATTACAGTAACTTAATGTACGCAATAATGCAGCCCACAGTGCTGTTCACAGATTACCTCTTGGGATAGATAATTAAGACGCTAGGTATGGTCAACAATGGTATTATAATGTGATTAAGGTAACAAAATTATTATTTGAAAACTGTCTTGTACAAAAGACCACGAAACGTTATATATTTGTACCTTAAACGACGCTGATACTGTCACTTCCCTTAAGAATTTATGAATTAAAATCCGGCAGGTCTGCTATTATGCAATATAAAATGGCTTAATGTTTCTTATAGCGTTGTGTGACAAACGAACACACAGTCCACCTGATGGTATGGTGTATGCTGTGGTACATAGACGTCCACGTATATCCTCAATTAAGAATCGAAATGCAAATGCGTTCTCACCCCTGAGGACTAAAATCGAATGCCTCGATTACAGTAAAAGGGGTCTCCGGTACTCTACACTCACCATACGAAACACAGCAGCATTACGCTGTTATTTTTCTGTGATAGCGTGGTCCTTCCCCGGTCGAGCCGACCAATTCGTGCTACAACCATAATATACTGCAGCGTGGCTCTACCTCGTATGAAAATGACATTTGTTTATAACAATTCAACTTACTGCAATATTTCAGCATTATTTATATAATTTTGACCAAAACTTTTCCACAATATCCGTATTTCTTTGATTCTTCTAAACTACTTTTTTATTAATGATGGGAGGCACTAATTCATAGTTTTTGTTTTATAATATGAGGATGACAAATGCACCCCATCGTAAGTGGATACTGTGGCCCATGACCATCCTGCTATCCATGAAGATTAAAAACACAGATGTGTTATCACCCCGCGGGACTAATTCAACATATTTAAACACAGCAACATTACGCTGCCATTTTTCGCTATTATTTTAAAAGAGCCTGGTCATTAACACACACATTTCTAAGAGTTTTGTAACTTCTCATGTCGTCATCGGAATGTTTTTCATAAACAGGTTTCCTCACGATGTGTTCCTTCGTCGTGAAGGACGATGTAAGCCAGTATCAACAATCATTGGTGCTGTCAACCAATTCGGATCGCTCGCATACGAAATATACTGCGTGCACTTAGTATCTGTACAACCACGGCTAATGTATCCTGTAGTAATTTAATTAATTCCAGATGAGCTGAGAACATTAGCTAAAGCTTTATGCAGCACTGGTGTAAGTTGGGCTTATTCCTTACAACCAAATCGGAGTGAGAGCTATTTACAGCATCTTGTAATACTCGCTGACCTGTCATGTCCTGCAACACCTCAGTTTTTATTGAAGGTAAAAATATCTTTATTATTAACACAGAATAAAGAGTTCTTTTGTCTCAGTGTTTGTCCGTAACTCTACATCACTTTCAAATATTTTAACTACTGTGTTTATTCAGAGCAGCGCGGCGGACTAATTGCTCCTAATCTATTACTAACCTGAAACCGAGAGAATCTCTTAGAGAAAATTTCAAAAAAATTTATGTATCAACTTTGGCCTCTCAGTATATTTACAAAAATTTTATGCACAAAAACAAAAGTAGTTTTATTAAAAAAAATTGAGGTACACTTTGCAAACACTAGGAACAAACAAGTTAGTCATACCAGTTTGTTGGCTTCAAAATTTTAGTAATTAATATTTTACCCAATGTATACTATATTACAACAAAGTCCCAGAAAATATATCCCACCCATTTATCATGATCATCGTCATTACAGACCTTCACAATTCCACTGCTGAACATGAGCCCCTGCTAAGGAATGCCACAATGCCACAAAACACGGTGAGCCGACTGTATATTTCGACTTTCTGCATGTATTAACTTAAGTACTGCTGCGTTCAAGTTTGGGTAAAGGGGTAGGTATATACATAAGATGTGAGGCATTTCATGTTAGACCTAAGAAGAAACAGTGTACCAGTTACCTTCTTTGCTTCTTAGTTGCTAATGTCTATGGACTACAGGAGCACTTACCCTTAGCTAAACTAAGACCTTGTTTATCACCACAATATAAAAGCGGTCTAGGTCAACCCGAAATGTCCACACGACTAACTTCCCAGTGGAAATAATAAAAAAATATCATATGTTTTAATATTTGATACAAGTTTTCATTCGGCACAAAAAAGGACCAGACCGATTTTGTTCAAAATTTTATGAGGTCTAAGTTACATAATTATGCGTTAAATGAAACTGGTCCCTCAATATCACTCATTGTTCTCGAGATACACGAGGCGAAAATTGAATCTGAACATACATACGTACATATGTACATGTGTACACACGGACATCCTCTTAAAAACCATACTATTCGACTCTGAAGACATTGAAACGTGGAGATATGTTAAAATTTCCAATTTGCAAAACTGGGAAGTTATTGTAATGGGTCCGATCAACCGAAACAGTTAACACCAAGTCCACGGTCGAACCTATGATCATCTGTGGATAACTATGGTTTCCCCACAAAGTGCCATAAATGAGAGACATTTGCTACAGTTGCCATGCTTGGCTGGCGAGTTGGCAAGCCCATTCTGATTTTTATTATTATCAAGCTTTTATCAAAAAAATGGTACTGCCCATCTCCTGTTTCACTTTCCCTCTTACGATACCCATGGCTTGATATGGAGTAGTGGGTTCTCCTTGCGTTACCTGTGAGTTAAGATTGAATGCCTCGTAACATTAAAAAGGGTGTAATAAATAATAACATATTAATAATAACGTCCTCCAGACCGAATTTCGGTCACGGCGGCCTGCCTAAACGGAGGCTAGCCATCGGCGCAGGACAGGATTATAATGCCCAAGTGTGCAAGCACAGGTGCGCTCTCTATTCCCTCACTCTCATAATCCGATGGGACGGTAAACCGACACAACCGGAGAGAGATCAGTCGCAGGACCAGCGGCTTTACGTGCTTTCCGAGGTACGGGAGCGAGATACCGTCAACTTCTTGACTCCGGGCAGCTACTGAGAATTTCTTGACAGAAAAACTCAATAATTAATTTTTTTGGCCCGACCCGGTATTCGAAACTAGGACCTCATGATCAGCAGTCGCACTACTCACACAACCACTAGACCAACGACTAGTGTCTTAAATACATATTACACTATATATTACATATTTATTACAAACTACATAATACAAAATAGTAAACCAGTGTTTGTCCACAATCTCACCTTGTAGTAAGTAATGATGAAGCAGAAAATAGTAAATAGCACAGTCTCAGGGTAACAAAAACCTATTGACTCCGCCTGTTTGTCCGATGATGGTAAGAAAGGGAGGAATTAAAGCGTGTTATTCTCGTGTACACTTTCGGAAATGCACACTATTACTGAATACCGTGAGGCTATGTAATATTTTTGCAATTTATAAATTGCAGCCGATGGTAGAAATCACTATTGAGTTCTATTGCCATTTTTAAATATATGCTCAAATTGGTCATAATATGGATTATATTGTTCTCAGAATAACTGTTATGACGATATTTTATTAATGTTTGTTATTAGGCCAGTAATCAGGGATACTTCAAGTCTCCATATAGATGGCTGCTTTTGGCCGCAGAGTCTGGCAATCAGTACAATCTTCTGCAAGATGTAGATATGCTTATAGACAGTGACGTGGTGATTTCAAGCAAGTTAGCTGACGGGGGATTTATTTTTACTGATGGTAAATACTGATCCAATATATAAATATATATAAACCTGCTCAAAGTTCAAAAACTTTATTTAACTAAGTTTGTATAAAAACGGTTATTATAAAATTAAACTCCTTAATTTTCATAATAACCATTTTTATATGGATGATGATAACCTCTATGAAAGAGGTGATCACTACCATGCTATATCTAATTTGTTTTGTCGTAATAAATTATGTAACATACACGATTGTCAGTTTTTTTTAAAGTCCCGCTGGATTTCTTGCTGGTTCCTCCCAGGATAGAGGTTTTTTCGGAACCAGTGGTAATTAAACAAAAGAGTGACTTTCAATAAGTGTTATTTATAATCTATATTGAAAAAAAAGTTTCTGTTTGTATTAAATTACACAATAACATCATCATCAATCATCATTCGAGTCTATCATAAGTTCACTATTGAAGATCGACCTCACCCATATATTGTCATTTAAACCAAAAATCTTATCATTTAAACAATTTTGATTATTGGGAACATGTAAAATACTATTAAAGTGATGTATTGGTATAACTACCGTGATATTCCTTATGATACTTCTAAGATGAAAATCTTAGAAAATAAAAAGGATCTAACAACACCTCGTACTTCCCGCTTATGCTAAAAAAAAGGTCACAGAAGAACGGGCAAATGCATAGAAACATACATCCATACAACCAGTGTACTTAAATAAGTTATTTTAGTACATGCTGCCGAGAAAACACGGCAAACCACATTATAATAGACTCCAATAAGAAGCATATCAGTGCGAGTGTACCCGCTCTTCACTTAACAATTTATCTGTATCGTGGGATGTTATTTTTATTTTTTTTATTTCGTAGGAGAGGGTGACAAACGAGCACACAGTCCAACTGATGGTAAATGGTTGCTGTGGCCAAAAGACATCTACATCTATCCTCGATTACGAATCAAAATGCAGATGCGTTGTCGTCACTCGTGAGGACTAAGACGGAATGCATCATTTCCAGTAAAAAGGGTCTCCGGTTTTCTACACTCACCATACGAAACATAGTAGCACTATAAGCTACTATTTTACGTTGATATTCTGTAAGAGCGTGGTCCTTCTCCGGTCGAACCGACCCATTCATGCCACAACAATACTACTAACATAACTGCAGCATGGCTCTACCACGTAAAAATTTAATGTTATTTCTTCTCTAAGAGTTACTAACCCTACAAGTATGTTATGTATATTTACATTACAATAACTGGCGAACAGCTTATTGCAAAACGCAGTAGAATATTTTTGTTACTATCGTATGTGGAATCGATGTCGCGTAAATATCTTTTATCTTTAGTACAGGATGCCACAAATAGGCAAATCTAAAGCTCCAAAGGCAATTATTTTGCATCTACATTATTATGTACAATCAAACTAGTTTCAGATAAAGATTAAATACCTTTGTACTAGTATTATTATTTAATAATGTAAATTTTTTTAATAATAAAATACAAGATCATGGTTATTCCGCTTCCTTTGTAATTTGAAAAGTGTTACACAAATATTGGCTTTCGACGGACTAATTATAGAACCGAAACACTGTCATATTCTGTGATGCATATGGTTAAATAACTAAATGTAATTTAACATAAAACCTTAGTATTTTATAATCTGATAAGCGAAACGGAACGATACGTCAGCCTGATGGTAAGTGGATGATGTTGCCCTAGACATCTACATCTATTTTCGATTAAGAATCAAAATGTTGGCGTTGTCACCCGTGAGGACTACGATGGAATGCCTGTTTTCCTGTAGAAAGGGTCTCCGTGCCTCTACACTCACCATACGAAACACAGCAGCATAAAGTTGCTATTTTACGCTGGTATTCTGTGAGAGCGTGGTCTTTCTACGGTTGAGCCGAACTTTTCATGCTGCAACCATAATAAAGTTGCATAATAAAGAGCCATGATCTACTACATATAAAAATACTTTCTTGTCAACCCAGTAATAGTGCATTGCCAAGTGAATACATACTCAAAAGAAAACAAAAAAAAATTTTTTACAAAACTATTATTACTTTCTGTCTACGTAATGTCATATGTATTTCTAATTATACTTGACCTTGATATTGTAGTTTATCATTTAACTTTTATGAATTCACTAGAATATTATGTAACTTTACTATTACATTACAGTTTATAGAATTTCTGAAAAATCTGAACTTATTTTTACTACAAGAGCAATTTGGCGCACAGCCACTAATAATTATAAAATTGAAAGTAATAACTCAAGTGACTTCTTAATTGAAGAAGACAACCAGAACGAAACGAGTGTAAAACTGAGTGAATATAAAAATAGGAATGAGGAAAACGGAACCAACGTCCCTGTTAAAATTATAACTGTAAATAAATATGGAGTTATGGAAGATTACAGGCAAACTAAAGTGCTCTCGGCAAGGCGTCGCAATTTAAGGGAGCATACTCTCACAATGGCTAATGTCATCACCGACAGCAATGAAACACGGAAACATTTGGATGATCGACTGTCAGTAACTCGTATGCTTAAATTGTAATTTATAAGTTTTAAAACATTTACTATAATTATAACTTACCAATGTGTGATTTAATTAAATTGTAATAGGTTTTAGTTATCAGCCTAATAAAGTTTTACTGTTAGTTTTTATTCTATTAAAAATACTTCACATGCCTGCTAGGCTGGTAGTTTGACTGCCTCTTTGGTCTAGTGGTTGTAGTAGTGCGACTGCCGATCATAAGGTCCTGGGTTAAAATCCCGGGTCGGGCCAAAAAATTAATTATTGAGTTTTTCCGTCAAGAAATTCTCAGTAGTTGCCCGGAGTCAGGAA